>VZTY01007297.1:803-46044 GCA_013400935.1 Turnix velox
GGGGGGATGTGGTATGGTGCGGAGCTCTTACCGGGCCGGCCCAGCCGCCGCTCCTCCCAGACCATGGGCGTGCTTTGCACCTCGGTTTATCCTTCTGTGCCGGCAGATCGCCCACTGCAGCCCAAGAAGTGTCCCACCCGCAGGTGGGAGAGGCAGGGGAATGGGACAAGCAGTACCCACGGGCAGGTGAAGTTCAGCAAAAGCAATTGCGCGCTCCTGAAAGCTGAGGTTGTAGCGATGGGTGAGACTTTTCAGGAACGCGAGTAGAATTCATCTTACGAAACAAATACTGAAGCTAAGTGAAATAATTATACAGGATTTTAACGCGCTCACTTTAAAGCGAGTAATTCAGTTACACAGCACGGCTGACAGTCGGGGTGTTAGGCACGGAATTTTTGAGGGGAATAATGCATGTATAAACTGAGCTCCTGATCAGTAGCGTTCACTGGCAGGGAGGTGACGGGGGAAGGACTTTAGGCCAACAAAACAAGATGGTTGGGTTCTTCCACAGCACTTTGAAGCAAGCCCCGTGCCTATATATGATCTGCTTCAGCTGGTGAATGTCCAGGGTCCGAGTCCCTATCTGTCTGATGGGAGAGAAACTCTGCCTGTGGTGAGGTAGAGTATGATGCACATGCTTTTTACATTAAAAGAAGGAATGAATGAATGAAAAGTAGAACCTAAGTGTGAGTGAAGGGGCCTGAGCAGTAAGTGTTTATAGTCTTTCAAGTAAACATCGTGTGACCCAGACGTCACCCATGATACGAAGCCCAGTGGCAGAAGCCTGATTTCTAACTGGTGGGGTTAATGCCTGGCAGAAAGATATCTGTAATCAGAATTACTAATAAATAGGCTTCTGATTGGCTGCTTCTGCAAAGAAGCTAAACTGGGAAGAAATGGGATTAAACTATTTTTTCACCTCCTGACACCTCTGAGCTCATAGCTGACGTATATGGTCAGGCATGTGCATGCTGACGTTGCCTGTCACGAAGAGATACTCTGATGCTGCTAAATGTATCTCTTCCCAAATCAAAAGCTTACGAGTTGGCTTTACCTGCAGGACAACAGCTCCATAGGATTAACTTCTTGTTCTGATTGCCTATCAATTTAAGTACTTCAATTCACAAAGCGGGTGGCTTCCATTTATTTAGCTTGTTTCCTACTTAGTGTGGCCGATGATCTGCTCAACAGAACGTTACTTCTCAGAGTCCCCCTTGTATTTTGAAAGAACTTCATTTTTCCTTGAGACCTTGCAGCTGGTGGAGAGTTGTTCTTAGCCTGAATTAATCTTAAAATCTCAGGAAGACTTTCTGCTCATAACTTTGAATAGCAGAAAAATAAAAATCCTAATTCTAACTACAGAGAAAGAGAAAAATTGTTAGCAAAAATTCAGCTTATCTGTAAAAACTGACTCAATAAATGTACCTGCTTTGTTTCTGACTTTATTCAGAAGGATAAAGATATGCTTTATCTTCTAGATTTAAAAAAATATATGTATTAAATATTTTAGCAAGGATGCAGACAGCTCTAACTTTTAATAGAAAAAAACAAACAAACCAAAACCAAAAAATAAGCAACAACAACAAGCAGAAAAAAACCTGAAAAACCACAGTTCTAACTAGAGGGAAACAACCGTTCTTTCAATATGGGAAAAAACCCCTGACCTTTCATTCTGAAAATTTGGGTACAGCCAACTGGACAAAAATGTTACATGATTCCTTAAGATGATGGTGCAGCCACATATTTTCTCAGCAGAGACTCCCACCAAGGGTAGTTTGCTTGGGCAATGGTATAAATTTAAAACAGGCTATTATTCCTGGTTTCTGAGTTCTTTCAGTTCTCAGCTTGCACAAGGCAAATGGCATTTATTTGTAATTTGTTCTTCAGTGTGCAAATCAAATAAAAACAATGTTAAGAAAGGCCAGAGATTAAGTCTGCAACTGCTTTCAAATTATCAAACCCCCCCCCCATAAACATTTTCATGGTTCTTGTACAAGGACAGACTCAAATCTTTCACCTAGAAAAGGTACCAGTTAATACATCATTGAAGTTAAATGCTATAAATGTTGTAATAAAAACAAAGAAATAAACATTATAATCTTAAATAAAATAGCCCAGAATTATTAGTCATTATCACCATTAGCTGCTCATCAAAATTTATTGCTAGAAAATTAATAAGGCAGGAAATTAAAACATCCAGAGTAGATCCCACTTGTCCCTATGCAGACAAAGCTTCCCTTATAGGAATTGGTTTTTGGAATGACTATAGCATTGGGTGCTCCCAGTTTACCTCATTAAGGTTTGTAAACCTTATGAGGCTAAACAGTTCTGAGATTGAGATGTAATGAAATCCACATGCAATAATGAAATTAGTATGAAGATTTTTTTTTTAGTTTATTTTTTATTATTATTTATTTTATTGATATTTGGTTTGGTTGCTTACGCTGTTTAGCTATCTGAAATTTCCGGTCAACAAAAAGCCTGTATATGTTTTATTTTTATCCATCTTATACCTATACTCACTTTTGAAATCCTGATAGTATTTCTCTCTTCCTTCCTTAGTTTATCTGCCTGTACAAATGTACAGTGTGAGAGAATCTGAGAGTTAGTTAGCATTTGCTGGTAAAGCATTTATACCGTTTATGCACCTCTCTGATTAGCAAATTAGCAACTTTTACAACCCAAACTGGCAACAATGTTCAGTGATTCGAGGGTTTTATAAGTTCTTGGTAAGATAGGTTTTACTGCAGCCATCAGGCTCTCCATCTAGCAGTGCTACACATTTAAACACTAGAATTAACTGACTTCCTTTCTTTCTCCATTTAGCAACTTCTAAAAGGTCCCTTTTTGTGATGCATAGAACATATTCCTCCAGGAGGGTTTTTCATATCTCTGGAGGTGGAGACTCCACCACCTCTCTGGGCAACTAGTTCCAGTGCTGTGGCACCCTCAAGATAAAGAATTTCACTCTTGTATTTAGATGGAAGTTACTATGCTCAAGTTTATGCCTTTTAACCTCCTGTCCTGTTACTGAACACCACTGAAAAGAGATTGGCTCCTTCCTACTGACACCCACTCCTTTATTATTTGCAAGCATTGATAACATCCTCCTTTTTTTCCAGACTGAAAAGATCTGAGTCCCTTAGCCTTTCCCCGCAGGAGAGATGTTCCAGACTCCTAATCATCTTCAGTGAAGAGGAAAAAATTACCATCACTTAGAAAGTGCCGAAGAGAGACAGTGTTTGCTTTCACAGTTACCCAAGTTGGAGGATAGTGGTGAGATTGGGAGGGTATTTACAAAGGAGCAGATACAACAGAAGTCGCTAAGACCACTCTACTTTCAAAGAACTTTGGAAGAAGCACAGTTGGAGCCTCAGTTTTCCTAAGTCTGGCCACGATTTAATGAGTAATCCCGCTTGATCTGAGAATTAACATCTGTTGAGGAGCTGCAATACGTTTCTTAGAAACCAAAGGCTTGAGCTGAATTATGAGAGTGGAGCCAGAGAACAAGAAATATTAACAATCATCTGGATAAATGTTAGTGTTTTATCAGACGCTGGTGTTTTCCAGCTGATGCTTAGTCAGAGGAAATGCTTTTTCAGGCATCCATAACACCAGCTCATTGGTGCTTCCATTCAAGGGGACCTAAGTGTAAAAATTTTATAATAGTTCATGTAAATTTTTTTTCCAGCTATTAAAGAAATTAATTGGTGTTCTGCTTTTCAGCATGATCTTGAAATCACAAGCATGGTCCAATTTTTAACAAGCTTGTTTCCTCAGGGAAGGATATTGGGTATAATTGATCTCAGCTTAGCCTGTAGTCAAACCTGAGCTCCCTGAGGAGAGCAGAAGGAAGTGATCAGTAGGTTTCCTCAAGGTAAATTGTGTTAGTCCTGATCAGGCAGGGCAATTCTCTGACAGCAAGAAGCACCTGGAAGATCTGCATCTACCTACTCTGCATTGGTTGGTGGGGCTTAGCTTCACTGGAGGAACTTTTGGAGCCACTTAATTACTCTTTTCAGATTATTTCCTCAGGCTGTGAAGAACAACTGTTGTAGCATTGGTAAAGCATGCCAGATATGCTAATTTTGTGCTTTTATATATTGTTTTGGTATTTTTGAAGGTAGAAGGCTGACAATGGAAGAAAAAATGCAAGTGAAGGGGATAAGGATAGATAGAGTTCCCACAGAGCTGCTGTTAAATATATGCTACTGGAGGCTTTGTTAATGCTGAAGATCCTTAAGGTTTCTCAGTAATTCTCCAACATGGAACTTCTGTTTTCATATTTCTTTTAATTTCTTAGGGTATTTCTCAGTAGAAATTTCTCTGATGAAAATCCATTGTTATTGTTCTGATGGTGTTTCATTAAAATATTGGTGGAAAACAGAAGTTTGCATAAAAATCTTTGTGGTTTTGCAATCTCTGAAAAGTATATTACAGAAATCTCCACTTCAAAATACTTCTTTTTTCTTTTTCCTTTGCATGCAACTTCTTAAAATGTTACACACACATATAATAATGTGGAAAAACACTAATTGTTTGGAATTTCAGTGGCTATCTTTTTCATTGGACAAGGGCTAAGAAAGATTGAGAGCAGGAGAGAAAAATGTATGCTTCTCAGATGATAAGTTTAATTTTCTTTTCTTGAATATCGGTAGCTTTTACCAAAAGAACACAATATTAAAAATTAATGGAAGTATAAAATTGATTAGGGAAAAAATCCTATCTATATATTCCATTACTGGGTTATTTTAATGTATGGTCAGGGATTTTTAACTTGACTAGTGTGCATGAGAATTTATTTGTGAATTGTTATTTTACTTCTTGGGTGTTGCAGAGAGCACCTCACATACACATGTAAAAATGTGTCCTTCAATTTGGTATCTGAACTAAAGAAGTAATGTTATCTTTACAACAAATTCTTTTTTTCCTCCCTGTCTTTCCACATACAGGGAATAAACCATACACTTCCCATTTTCTTGAAGTTATTCCTCTTCCTGTATGGTCAAATTCTGCAATCAAAAATAGATTGAGTTGATACTGGTATGAATAAGCCTGCTGATGCTATTCCATATGGAGAAAGCATGTAGCACATCTACTCTTGCATTTATGGAGCTTAAGATCTTCCACACATTTCCAGCACGACTGTGGGGGCTGTGAGCCTTTCCATCCCTGAGGTTTTGCTCCCAAATGACAATGGTACATCTTTGTGCTTCTGGGATGTTTGGGACCTAAGGACATAGTTCTGTAGAGATTTGGTGATGTCTGACTTCAAGCCATGGAAGTACTGTGGATACATGTCCATCTTCCCTAGTGTTGCCCCCTGTCAGTAAACTGTAAAGAAGTCAATGCCGAATTCATCATAATTCTAATTTTTCTGGCAACCCCCTGAGAAAGCCTTAATATGTGACCCAGTTTCTATTTCTGAATGCTTTTAATCCTCTCTCTACTTCGCTTTTGTCTAATTCAAAATGGAGGTAGGACACTGCTATCTAATGCAAGCCAGTACTGGAGAAATGTCAATACAAAAGCAGAAATGAGTAATTCCACTGCCCTGGTTTGAGGTAAATTAGATCAAATTTTCTAGTTTGTAACTTCACTTTTCAGCTAAGTCTCTTCTGTCTGACTAAACTCTGAAATGAACAGCACATTACATTGTTCAGAAACTTTTTTCTCTCAGACTGATGAGACCCAATTTTACCAAGGAATGGGATGCAAGAGGCTCTTATTTTCATTTATCCCTACAGCAATCAAGGTCAGCAAATTCCTCATTTGTCCCCCTAGAGGTTGGAAGTGGAAAGACATAGGGGGGGTCCCTCCTGCAAGGAGGAGCAGACAGGGCAGGTGACCCAAAATTAACCAACAGGATTATTCCATCCCATCTGTCCCATGCTTAGTAGAGAAGCTGAGGGATCAGAGGGTCAGCTCTTTCTTTGATAGCCAGCATCTAGGAAGGACTTTGTCTGCGCATCTGCCTTTGATACTGATCTGAGCACTACTGACTCCAGATCCAGCATCCAGCTCCTGACCATTGCTGACCCCAGATGGGACCTTCATGTCTGCTGGGCATGTGATAATCATCCTAGGAGCTTGATATGTTTTGTATACATTGTAAACATTTTTATCTTTTTCATTTTCATTTTATTTATTATTTCATTCTCTATTAAAGTAGTTGAAAATGTTTTCTAAACTCATAAATCTCTTAGTGCCTTCTTTTCCTCTCTTTTGAGAGAGGAAGGGGGGGGGCATCTGTCATTCAGAGTGGCCTTTTGGGCCTCACCTAGGACATTCCACAAAGAAATTAAAGGGAAAATCTAGGAGTTTTGCCGCCATGATTTATTCATGTGTACTACTTCATTTTATTATCTGTCCTCCTGTGAGAATTTGGAGTGCTTTAGAATATAACTTGTGTTGAGTGACACGTTTAGCAGAGAATCTCAATTCATGTTGTAAAGGTGAATGCCACACTCATTTTATGGCTGCTGAAATTGAATTAGAGATCACTCAAATGCAGCAGAGCATTGTATAATGTAATGCCAGATGTACAGATGTCTTATTTTGGCATCGTTCATAGGCTTTAAATGACTCGTGGTTTAACAAGCTTGTCCAAATCTGTATAGCCAGGCAGATGAGGCAAAAGGTTATGGCTCCTCTTGGAGACCACTAGAGAAATCCATCAGAATACATATGGTCTAGATCCATCAGGGGCTACAAGTGGCCATCTTGGAATGATTCCTCTTTTCAGAATGTAATGAATGCTGGCCAGAAAATATTATGAAAGACACTTTATGATGAACACAATAATTATATTCAGCATGGTGGATTTTTCTCCAACTGTTTCTTCTACATTCTTAAATATAAACCAGGACACCAAGAAACAAAGTGGTCTCCAGCAAGGCCACATCTATACAAGGGCCCTTTGTTGCTTCAGTAGGGGATTTCAGAGTTTGCATTTGTCTCTTTGCACAGTATCAAAATAATAACCTATATTTGGAAATATGGTTCTTTGTATGTGCAATGAATCATGCTCAGAGGATTTCTTGTTTTTCTGCTCCTACCTCTTCCTGAGATAATTGGTCTTTCTGGTGTTAACTGGCATTTCACCAGGGTATGCAACCACACAATTAACTAGAGGCTTGTATTGAAAGACAAATGAGCTTAAATATTTTGGAAAGGCTTTGTGAATGTATTGAAGCAATTTAGAGGATCATCATCCTGATATTTGTCACCTGAAGACATTTAGGAACTCCAAGAGTGAATGTGGGGTCATTACTATTTTCAGGATATGCACAATATCTATTGGCTTTCCTTGTCTCTAGCAGGATCATGCTTATTTTAATCTCTGCAGAAATGTGGTGCTCTTCAATGGGATTCTTTATTTAATGTTTTCCTGAAATAATTTAAATTGCAGTGCTGCCCTGTTAAAACAAATAGATGCTCATCTCACCCAGTGATTCCCTTGTTTCTTATTGTTTTCATAATACAGATTCCACAAATTACAAACACCGTGGAACTCATCCCAGGAGGTTCTCAGGTAAAAGCAGATTATCTGTAAAATGTTCCTCTTTAGAAACCCTACCTCCCATATGACCAGTATTTAAGTATTTTTAAACATCGCACTCACCCTGTTGTATCTCATCCTATCAGAATTCTTTCACTTAGAAAAATGTATTTCCATTCATTTGCTGCAGAATAAGTTAGAGGGGTAACAGTAGAAACACTGGCTAAACTTTTGTGGTAAATTCCACGCAGTTACATTGATTTCAGTTCTGTTACTACCCACACTTCTGTCTGGATATAGCATATTAAAATGAAGAGCTGTCACTGTTCAAAGTGCATTATGCCATAGAGGATATGTATGGAGGAGCTTTTTGACCCCCTGTGCAGAGCTGGCTAATGAGCAATACCAAATGGAGAGTGCAGTATCTCCTTCCTGCACTTGTTCTCGTTGCCTGTATTTTCTTTACAACAGCAAATTAAGTATGTTACTCATTCAGTAAAGCAAATCTAAGTTTCTGTGTGGTTGTAATTTTTTTGGAAACATTCTGTGAGCCTTGTGGGATTTCCTCTTGACTTCTTCTTGCAAGAAAGTCTTTAATTTCCTCTGCAAGAAGGTGGCATCGGGGGAAGACATTTCCATAGTCAAGCTGCTCTAGAAGCAGCAATTAATAATCAGAAGACAAAGAGATAGGCAAATGTTATCTCTGCTTTTCAGTTGCTGAAACTTGCTCAAAGAGGTCAAGGTCAACTTCTTCCAATTTAAATGCTATGGTTGGACTTCAACAGCTAAATTAGTGACATGAATTGCAAACTTTTGAAACCTATAAAGTCAAAAGTGTCTTGTAAATTCTGAAAATCCGAATACTTATCTATATGCCAGAAGTGTTACAACCAAGTTGAATGTTCTTACTTTAATGATTAGGGCAATGCTAGGTCACAGTCAAAGACACCCTGAATCTTTTTAGGTTTTAGAGTTTTGTCTTATGTTCAGCAGTAGATATCTGCATTTACATTAGCTCCCTCTGTTCATTTGCACTTGTGTAGTACCAAGATCTTAGGAGGAAATTTTCCTTAATTACCTTGGTTGCTCTTAAAGTTAAGTTGTATTTAGATTTCTTCCATTTACTTCACTATGGTTTGGTTCACATTGATGAAGGATTCATTCTATATAAAAAGAATTTGCACACTAAGTGAAGGAAAATGTATCATCTCTGTGGGTGGTTGTGGAGGAGATGAAAGCACACACTTTTCTTGTGAAGAGAGGGGAAAAAAAGAGTATCTTCTTTTGCAAGAAGACAGCAGTAGAGAAGGGACGGGGCCAGACAATGCAGGTCACTAGGATGGCATTTGCGCTTCATTCTTTCCGTCATCCACACAGTCATGTTTAAAAGGGACCCCAGAGTAGGGTGGTGAGAGGTGAAGCAGACCTGGATCCATATGACTACTGTGTTGTCTTTCCTTATAGGCAATTCGTTAATGAAACACTGATCAGATGGCATCACAAACACATTGTGCATGTATTTTGTAGGATTCTTAGAAGTTGGGGGTTTAATGGCAATATTTGAATGATTTGGAGTGATCTGCCCTTTTAGTCTTCTCCCTCACCTTAAAACACCTGTCCAAAGCAGAGTTTTTTCCATTTTCAGCAGACCTGTCACAGAAAATATAGTAATGGTGCCTGACTTTGCAAGCAGCATCAGAACTTCCTTTATCTTAGCCCTGCCATCCCTCTTGTGCCTTACATTTCTCTTCCCTTGGCAGAGGAGCAAGACTCAATTCAGATATCCCCCTTCTCATTCTCGTCTGGAGGTGGCATGTCCTATCTGGAGGCACTGAGTATCCTGATCCTGTTCTGCCACACATGCGGCTATTCAATGAGGGGCAACACAAACTGGGGACTGCTGCAGAGACAGATGATGATTTTTCCATAAGAACTCTTGAGACAGTATTTTGGCAGCCTGGTAAATGTGCATGCATCCTCTTAATGGTCAACAAGGTTTGTTATATTGTAAAAGTTCATTCAGTTGGCATATTAGCATTACAGGCAACATAATGAAGAATAATTGGCACAAGGACCCAGTGTGAACTAATTGGTCTGGAAAACATGACATTTCAGAGTGCAAACGGAAGAAATAAAACCTCAACCATTTTCAGGAGCAATTTTACTTACAAAATTGTAAGAGAGAACCAAGATCTTGCTAGCAAGCTGATCAAATTTTTTGTTGAATGGTTTATAAAAATGCCATTTTATCACCTCACAATGACATTTAGCAGCAGAGATGTGTATTTTGATCAGATTTTGATTGCAAACTCTGAGGAAAATGATGTCTTGGGAATAAGGTACAACATATTTTTTTTTAAATACTGTTGCTAATTTTTCTTGTAAAGGTAAATATCTTCAAATAAGGTTACTGAGAGAGGAAAATCCAATCTTGCTGTAATAAAACTGCTTTAAGATTTTGCACTGTGCTGTGCATGCTCTAAAGTTAAATCAGAAGATACAAGTTTTCACAAATCAAAACCAGTGATATGGCCTTCAACTTTAAAACCGTGCTGCTGCACCTTTGTTTTGTTCTTACCTAAATTAAAATGCCTTTTTCAATACTGTTAAAAAACAGATATATAACATTTAGTTTTACAAATTTGCCTTTTGCTTAGCCATAGTAAACCTTACTCTGGAACTGTGCTATTTTCACTGTGTTATGGTCAAAAGCATCCTTTGTGGTTCTGTAAAAGAAAATTTAAGGATCGGTCTTTTAGAATTAAAGTTGTGAAAAATAATGAAATGCCCTTGAAAAAGCTAAGAAATGTTGTCATTTAAATGAGGACTTTGAACTAGATTATCTTTAAGGTCCCTCCCAGCCTAAGCCCTTCTATGATAGTATTGTGTGAAAAACTCTCTATCTTTCTGCAGAGTCAGTCCTTTGTTCATGCAATTGGGGACAACCTCTGTAGCAAGACATGATGGTGTAAAATGGTTGTAATCTTGGATCATGGGTATATCTTGGGTCATATGCAGTGGATTTCACTGGTTTTATACCACACAAGTCTTTCCCAAACATTTCAATAGTATGGTCAGAAGGCTTCTGACACTCCCAAAGAGAGCAGAGTGATTTTTCAGCCAGAAGGGTGAGAAGCAAGGCCAACCTAGTCCTTCTGGAGATAGTCCTTCTGGAGAGTTGGCTGGCCTGGGTGAGTGGGACAAACACCTTGTGCACCAGGGGATAAAGCCATGTTCCCTGGGTGGCTCTTGAGCAGGATAGATCCTCCTTCTTTCCCAGAGTAACAGCAATAGTTGTTTATGGGGACTCAGGGATCCTTCTAGTTGCATCCTCCACACTCTTCACCCCAGCTGCATTTTCCTCCACCCGGTAAGTCCTTTAGCAGGTAAGACAAATGGATTCCTCATGCTATAATACATGTCAGAATTGCAAGAGCCACAGATCTGAGTACTGTGAAAGCCATGCTCAATTTACACATAGTTTCCCCATTTAAATGTTTTGTAAGGAACCATTTTGAGCTACACCAGTGCT
The DNA here is from genome assembly GCA_013400935.1 of Turnix velox. NCBI lineage: Eukaryota > Metazoa > Chordata > Aves > Charadriiformes > Turnicidae > Turnix > Turnix velox. The sequence goes on from VZTY01007297.1 coordinate 11,837, forward strand.
GCTTTAGGTAGTGTTTCTCTTTCTGCATGGTGGTGAGTTGGCTCAGCACAGATAGTGGAAAACCTGGTCAATAGAACAACTGGCTTTGTAAAACAGGTGGGTTTGCTTCCTCCATGAAGAGCAAGTGAGATGAGCTGAGTCAGTCCCAGCCTGGTGCCACAGCTCAACACCACAACATGCAGGGGCTGCTCAGCAGGGTACACATGGCCCATCAGCAGGGATTTGAGACAAAATTAATATGAACCATTTCTTAAGTTAATCAATGACTTCCTATCTAAATTAGAGCATTTCACTGGTGGTGCTTCTCTGGCATGCCTGGGGAGGGAGGCAAAGGTTCTTCATCCCAAGGACCGCCTTTGGCATATCAGTACCTGGGTAATAGTGTAATGGTATCTCAGTCACTTTGAGTTGGTTATTAATTAGTAAAAACTTAATCTGAAGTCAGTGGTTTGGAAGTACACGTGGCTGAGGGAAATATTTATTTGAGTGTTAGTAGTAAAGCACTCTCACACTGTATTGCCCTATTATTCTGATCTATAGATGTTATAATCTTTCAGGTGTAATAGGTAGTCCAGCATCTTTAACCCAGCAAATTATTGGCTACTTTCCTGCATCTGCCTTTAATTTCAGTTCCTGTTCTACAAAGTTTTCATGTGTGGTCCAAGGACATAATAAGGTGATTTCATATGACCAGCCTTTCACCAGTGGGGAGCACATTTTGTTAGCTATAGATCTCTGGTGGACTTCAGGAATGAAGTTGCTGCAGCTGGTGATCAATATCAAGCTTACCATAGCAGAGACTGTCTCTTGGGTCCTGATATAATTAAGGCAGCTTAACACTTTCCCATTACAAGGAACTCTGTTCTGTTACTTAAAAACCCCTCAAGTTTAAAAGTTCATGCAAAATTCCTTAGGTTTTAGGCAAGTTTCTTTTATGACTTAAGGGGTTTTTTTTGCTCTAATTCAGTTTGCTGCTTTCAAGAAGGGAAAAAATGAAAGGACAAGTTCTGTTCTGGCATGTTAAAAAAATTCCCTTGTACTTTTTGAAAGTTGACTTTTCCTAAATCTCTTGATTACTTCTTTTTCCCAGCAGTGCTGTCTTTCAACCCTTTGAACCAAACCAACTAGTGATCACCAGCTGTGTGTTCCTGGTTTTCAGAGGGATTTGATTCTTTCCTTTCAAAGTCCTTGATCCATTTTTTTTCAAAAATACTGATAGTTTTCTGCTACTGTTGAAATACATCTATACTGAAGAAAGAGAGCATCCCATGCAATTCTTAAGGGAAAGATTAAGGTAATTATGCATATATGTTAAGTATGTAAACACACTCAAATTGTTTGCCTCCGATACACTGACAAAATCCAGGTCCTAAGCATATCCAGCAGTGTACCCAAAAATTCGTGGGCACTTATGACCTCTTTCTTTTTGTGCTTCATCTCCTTTGAGAAAGATTTTGTAGTGCTTAATAACACTACACTAAAGGATCATGGTGAACCTTTCTCTTTAAAAAAAATGAGCTTTACTTCACTTCCCATGTATTCCCTTTTTCTCCTTTTTTTCCTTTCACAGAAAATACAAAAGTTAAGGAGAGATAAAGACTAAAGTAGTTTCTAAACTACCTGAAAAACGACAATTTGAATTTCTGCCAGATTGCCTTCACTTCCAGAAACCCCTGTTTTTACCAGACCCTTCTTCAAAAGCATAGCTCAAAAAAAATTTAATGATGATTCCTCCTATGCCAGGCATTCTGCTGTAGTCCCTAATCAGGCAGTGACAAGTGACAGTGATAAATGTTTTTCCTACCTATGCTGTGAACTGCACAAGATGGGGCACTGCAGGAGCTCAGCTGCTGTGGGACAAGGCTGAGCAGCCTCTTACCCTTCCTGCAAAGCAGCTTCTTTAAGGGGAGGAAATGTAGGCACCATACCCTGCCAGTCTCTTACAGAAGTATTTGCAGGCATCCGTGGATTACTGGTGTGAGGATGCCTGATTTATGTAATGCTACCCAGCTTGGGGCAGTTTCTCAGCTCTAGGTATTAAAATGCTCTATCCCCACAAAAAAAAAAGAGGAAGGTGCTATCATCCTCAATTTACACATTATGTGTCTAACTTCGAGAAAAGAGAATTTTCTCTTGGTCAAAGAAGCAGTAAAAGATAAGATGGCTTGTGCAAAGATCTAGAACACTGTGCCTGAGAGAATGAAGTTTATCTAGTTTGGACATAAGACCCATGTCTGAATCATGCCTGAATTACCTTTGTGTAACCTCCCAGTCATAAAATTTAATGCTATTCATGGCATGTCCATTTCTGATGTTTCGTGTTTTTGGACTGCACAAGTAGCAGTCCAAATAATTTTTTTTGCTTAACACTTTCCATACAAAAGCCTTGCCTTATTTGCACGGAGTTTGTATGTGTGCTTGTATGTTGGTATTTTCAAAGCTCTCTCAAGCTGATATTTAAAAGCTTTTTAGAAAAAGGCTTCTACAAAAACAAGGCAGCGCAAGTTGAAGTTGTGGGAAAATACTCTTTGGCACATCATGAGTGAGTTTCAGCCTCACCCCATCACTGGGTGCAGGCCTTAAATTTGCTGGGATTATTCACATTTCATATGACCCATTCCCACAAGCCCTCTGCTTTAGCTCTGCTGCTGTAAAATGCATTAACGCCACTTTCCTTCTGCAGTTTTTCCTGTGTTTATCTTATAAGCTCTTTAGAGAAGAATCTTTGTCTTAAACATACCATCTCACTTGTCAAGACTCGTGTTATTGCAGAAAATTGCTGTAGCTTCACTGCAAGAAATTTATGCTCAGACAATATTATCATAGGCTCTTTGCTCACCATTTCACCACATACTGAAAGAAATTATACATTCAGGAAGAGGCATGTATCTTGTAGGAATGATCACTTGTTTGACCTTAATCTGTCATTGGCAAAGCTTCCAGGCTGCACTGTATTAACAGATGGATAATCGGCTCCAGCTGAAATTACTTGCACAGTTAAGTAGTTTCTTTTCTCATTTTCCAGCAGTGAGAGTCTCTAAGAACCGGGCTGGCACATAAGTGCTCATTTACATTCTTGTACAGACGTGTTAGGCTTATCATTCGGACCGACTGAATGAGAAGCCAAGGAACAAAAGCTGGAGCCTGGTCACTGTTTCCTTAAAGGTGGGGGGAGAGGCGAAGCAAGGGGAGGGGGAAGGGGAATGTCTGGCACAATAGTGCAGCACCACATTTGGAACCCCGTCCACAGGACATGGGGAGGGAGTTTTTTCACAGGCCTCTCTTCAGGGTTTTTTCCTTAGAATAACTTGCACAGGTTCTCCATACTGTGCTTTTCAGTGATGTCTTCATGCCATGCAGAGAGAAAGTAATTAAAAGAGAAAACTTACCATAGCAGTAAACAAAATTAGAAAATCTCAAGACTCAGACCAAATAGGATTCAGGCGATAAAACTAGAGGAAACAATAGAACAAGCATTCATTTTCTTATACAATCCAATTGCTTATGACTTCTGTTAACAGCTTAAGGAGAGCTCTTATGAAGATTTTTATTAAAGTAACATGAAACCCAAAAATTATCAGTGCTTCTAATTTCACAGCATCTGATGGCTTTGACATCTTCGCAAAGGAATTCCTCATGTCTTGACTGGATTGGATTTGCATAGTTTTTGTCAAGATGACTCTTCCCTAAATGATTCAATTACCTTAAGAGCAAAATTAAGTGATGTGCAACTGTCTGTGTCCTGAAAATAGTCCCTCATTTCGGTATGATGATATGGAAAGCTATTGATTGTAAGTTAAAACGGTGTATGCAAATCATGCACAAATTAAGAGGCACAAAATGCATTTACTTACTCGGGAATAAAATGAAGAAATTTGCATATGATAAATAATAATACAATACATTTATCTTTTGGTATGGTAGAAAATTGGCATTTGAAGCTGACTTCCCTTCTTGGCACATGAACCTAACTGTTACCTGTGACACAGGGTAATTTTAATGAAACATAATTGAAAGAAGTTGAAATCGCTGCTGTTTACATTAATCACAGTCAAAAGAAATTCATTTAATTGTGCTTTATTCCTAACAGAATCGTGGGCAAATGCCATTGAAGGAAAACTGAAAAAGAAAGGAAGAGCAGTTCCTCTGCTTGAAGCTGTAGAAGCTGAATAAAAAATGAGAATTCTTTAGACAATAAGGGAAAGTCATGTCAACAAGTAAGCCACCGATTTTGCAAGGATATTCAGTCAGATTTTGCAATGTAAAGAAAAATTATTTGGTAACAGACAAAATGGAGTCACTCCCTTCCAACCTTGATTATGAAACTATGAAACACTGTTGAGACAAATAAGGGCTGATGGTGCTGGTCTTCCAGGTTATTTTAATTTGTGCATGAGTTGCTATGTTGTGTGCTGTGTTAATACTTAGATGCTGTTAAGTTGTTTGGAGAAACTACTCCTTGGAAATGGAACTTCCTTATTCTGTTGCTCCTTTGTTGTACTCAGTTCTTGGTGTACTGGGCCATCCCAATATCAGGGGGATAGCATCCTCATGTCAGGTGCAATTTGTAAGTGAGAATACAACAATTTACCTCTAGACTATATCCACAAAGGGAAGTATTTTTTCTACATTATTGATAAGATCAACAGAGCAGAAGCAGACGGGTTACATACTAAGTAACTTTCGGGAAGCACAAAGTATAGGCTGTGTCTACATAAAAAGATTTTACACCATGTTATGAATGGGTCAGTAAGCTCCCTACATCCGTTGTTACATGAGCTGATATGGGATCAGATACAGCACAGTGTACCCTGCTGTCACAACAGCTGCGAGAGAGGTGGGGTGTTCTGCCATGTCCACTAGGGCATGAGGTACCTATACCTATCTCGGAGACAGGTGTGAAGTCTTGCAAGGACACTCAGTGGAGATATGGATGAGACTCTGCTCTCCACCAGCAGTATTAGGTGTATCCTACACCTGGCCCACATGTAGGTACTGCATTGTACCTATATTTGTGAGGCCATCCACAATTAAGGACACACAAAATTAAGGAAAAAAATCCCACCTATTCTTTTAGCAGTTCGCCTGAGTATTGTGGCTCTAACAGTGCTGCAGACCTTAATGTCACACATGAAGAATAATTACGTATTTCTTGTACAAATTATTTGGAGACTGTTGTTAATCTGAACTATTCAGAATTCATCCATGAGCAGGGAGCAAAGGTGTTAAAGAACATGCACACAGACTGTGAGTGAACAAGAAACATTGGTGTAACTAGATATTCCCCATAGAGGCACATGGGATTTAGATTTTTTTGAAAGGTCATTTAAAAATTTTTTTTCTAGCATCCTTGTAGTGTGAAGTCTATTGTTCCAGTATAAGTATATTCTTAATTCAGTACCTAAATAAATAAGAAATCATGAAATTTCATTGGTTTCTTTTAGGATAAATTGTGGGAATGTCAAAAACACTTGCAAAAAAACTATAAGAAACTGCATTTTTAATGATCTTAAAATTTACTGGCACCATTTTCTCTGGTTTTGATGATTTCCTGGGTCTTTGCATAAATCAGCAAGTGCTGCAGTTTTCTTAATGTCACTAATGACATTTTGGCCAAGAGAGTTTTGGCTGACTTTGTTCACTACAGAATTGCATGCACATGGCATGTCCTGAGGGCATCTCTGTGTTTGTTTACATTACTCTTTAAGCTGCTGTTCCCAGCAAGTCTAATTAGCTGTCCAGTGAAACAAGATCTTTCATTGCCATCTTTACTAATGCTTAATATGTAAATATTTCTCTTGTATATTTTTTATATATGGAGTAAAATAAATGTTTTCTTCTTAGTATGTCAAATAAAGTTAGTCTTGCCAAGTGCTGAATTGATGAAAAATACAGTTTATCCAAGGGCATTGCTCTAGGGGCAGAAATCAGGGGAACTAGACATTGATCAGGAGTAATATTGTCAAATTTAGGGAAGAACATATTATTCCAAGCTCTCACAGAATTATCTCAGCCAAGGAACCAGATAAGAAAGTAAAACTCTCTTTCTAGGAGAAAAAAGAGCAGACTAAGTATTTGGTAACAACTGTGCTGTTACTCAAGTGATGGTGATGTATTAAGCCAAGGTTGATGTCACCTAGCTGAACCCACAGCTACTGATGAGTATAGGAGGAAGGTCTGGTAATGCCGCTGGCCACCTAATTGCACTCTGGAGAACAGGAAGAGTATGTTACTGTAAGAGTTGTACATCTTTATCACAACATCCAGGCAGACTGAATGGTTTTGATGCCAATACTCAGTGCTTTGGGTATAAGAAAAGAGTAGAAAGGCCTCCCCACCAAGTGAGTGAGCTTTTAAGGAAATGTCTTAATTGCTTATGAATCAGATTTGCATTAGGGCCTGTAGGCATAGAACACTTCAAATATGTTAGCTTGCAAGAGTTGGGCTGATGGTTGGACTTGATGATCTGAAAGGTCCCTTCCAACCTAGATGACTATAACTATGACTATGACTATGTTGTGACCCTGCATCCAGCATATCTGTTCTTCTACTAGTAGGACTCTGAACATGAGAGGTCCATTTTAGGTTAGTGTTGGGCTTTTAAATATCCCACCTTTATTCCTTTTTTTTTTTTTTCATTGCCTTTTTTCTTCTGCAAAGGTTAGTCTGTGCCTAAATGGAGGGGTGTGATGTTATACAACGTGTGGTGTCTTTTGGTGCATTTTACTTCTAAGGTCTTGGTGTCTTGTTTCTTTGCTGCAAGTCTGTGCTAGTGTTAATACCCTGTTGGCCTCAGGAGAATGTTATTAAAGGGCTTCACATAATAAAGTGCACCAAAGGTCAAGTGATATGAAAACTAAGTATCTGACATTGGAGAAAGGTTTCAGTGCATTGGATCTGTGCTTTCCATGCTTCATTGAGGTTAATTATCTCTCAGGCAAAAATATTGTCTCTGATTGGCATGTTTCCTAGAAGGTTAAAATGCTCCCCTATTTAATTGGGTGACTGATTCCCTTACCATTAAGAAAAATTGCATCAGCTTTAGTTGGAGAACAAGACATTAAATGAGGTGATGGAATAGGTCATTAGTCAGGTCATTTTTGGACATGTGAGTAATGGGTTGGTGGGGTTTTTTTATTTGATTAAAAATAAATTTATCAAAGAATAAGTAACTAAAGCATGGGCTTTATCAGGATGACTCCAGTGCGAAGAGAAGGAGCAATTTAGATTCTGAATCAAACAGGTTGGACCAGTGGAGAGGTAAGGAACACTCATTGCTCCTCCTTCCAAATGATCTTTCCTTTTTGTCTAAACCTAGCTGCTCAGGTTTTTTTTCTAATTACACCATTGGACAACTCTACTGCAGTTAAAGTAGTCTGGAGGAAAGACAAGTCATACTTGAACTGTTCACCTGTCCATAGACAGAACCAATGGCGTAAGGAAGTGGAACCTGGACAGAGGACAATCTGCCTCAGACTGTGCCTTAAATAAAAGCCATGCAGCCTTTGGTATAACGTTCCACTAACTAGGTAAAAAATCCTGATCAATTCTAGAGCATACACAGCTGAAACAGGCTTTGTACTGATAGAAAGTCTAGGTACGTGCAGATGGAAAAAAAAGCCAAAAAGAGATAAAATAAGTGACTTGCGGCCCCACTCACCTCTTCCTTTCCCCACATCTTCTGGCATTTGTGCTTCTTTGCTACAGGATGAGTGTCTCAAGTAGTGAAGGAGGACCTCAGCATATATGCTTTATATGCTCTCTCAGGATCACCAGTGTCTCAGCTGGAGAGCTTCTGAGGAGAGAGTGAGGATGGTACTAATGTGACATCTTTGCAGAAGACCTCAGATGAACACTAATCAATCAACATTCCAGATTATCCAAATTACTCATATCCTCTCAAGCATCCAAGATGAAACCTACAAGTGAAAGCAAAGAAGATGCACCAACAGCAGCAAAGTCCCTGCTGAATGGTGGCCAGGTAAGCAAAGGCTTTCCGCTGGGAGTTCAAAAGACTTGGCAAGTTCTACCATTGCCCAAAATTTCTGAACTGCATCCAGAAGTGATATAGATTTCAGCATGACACATCTTCTAGAAGCAGCCTGAGGCAGGAGACCTTCCAGATAGACAGCACATTTCTGCAATGACTGAGAGCTTGTGGTAGTGGGGTTTATTTCCATGTTGCAGTCAATGGCAACCCAAATTCATCAAGTGGATGTCACTGTCACTGATATTTACTCATCCAGTAAAGTTATCCTTGAAAGGAAGTTCCTTAAGTGGAAGAACTGCTACCATTACACTATATGCAAGGCAACAGGCAGAAACCATCTCTGAACCATGTCATAAATGGATTGGTCCAGCACTATGATTTTCTCAGTTGTAATTTGCTATCCATCACACACATTACATCTGGGAAAGGAGACTGTTACACCTTTATGTATGGGTCCCTCAAGGCTTTGGCTTTTTCCGGACTGCCCTCCTACATACCAGTAATGCCACCAGTAACTGACTGCAGGCAAGCCTGTCTGACAGTAAGGAAAATGCTGGGATGGTACACTACAATGAGGCAAGTAGAACTGAAAGCATTTGGCTCACAAAACCTTATCTATGGATTTGCACCTGAGGAAGCTTTTGAATGGGCTGTTTCTCAAGAAAAAATACAGACACTTCAGAGTAACATAGCATGTTAACACTACATGTTAGATAGGAGCAAATCTATACAATGGGTTTCACTATCTCACCCAAATTTTTCAATAATGTTCATTAGATGTAAAACAAGATATACTTTTTGTTTACTTTACCATTTCCTTCTATTCCATTTTAACTTGTATTTGATATTAAAATACCAGAATATATTTATTTCATATTAAATTGTAATATAAAAAATCAGATTTGCAAACAACAGGATTTTATTGAAAACCAGAAATTCTTTGTCTAATGTCTCTGTAACCAGGCATTGCAGTACGTGGAGGTTGTAGCTTGGGCTTTCAGTTGTAAGAGGATGTTTTCAGGCCTAGTGTGTGGTGAGATGGGATATCCCAGTGGTTTGTTACCACCTCAGCTTGAGACTACAGGTTTATGTTGAACAGACTTCCTGTGTGGCTACAGATGGATCATTTGCTCTTTCTAGGACTTATTTCTCTAGCTGTAAACATGTGGCTAATAGCAATTCACATGTGGCTGAAGGAGGAAAGCCCTAATAAATGTGACATGCTGAAGTATTATGGATAAATGACTTGAAAGAAAGTGGAATATCAATAATGCTCTTTCTACAAACATTTCTTTTTTAAAAATTGGATCCTAGCAACAATGAGATTTCTCCATGGTGTTCCTTACATGTTTGTTAAGTAAGCATAATATAAATCAAGAAAACTCTGAAGCATATTATCAGTCTTTTTTGCTTGTTCTGTTTTCAAGAATGTGACTGACAATTTGGTATTAACGTGGTCACCACAGCCTTCCATTAATGAAGCTTAAAGCAAAATGCTTTAATGAAGAAGCAAAAGATGGTTATTGCCAAATCATCTTAAAATGCTATATAGAGGGAAAAAAATATATGCAGCTATGGTCCTGTGTTTCTTGGCAGAATACCTGGAATGTGAAAGGAAGCAGAGTAACATGTTATGGGATAAATCTTTCCTACACAATTACGTTCTTTCACAGTAATGCTTTCATGAAAGATAATCTGATGAAATTGTTTTGGTCAGGAGGCTATTTTTAATGAAGTACCTTAGGGATAGCTGTGAAAGAGAGAGCATTTTGCTCACTTGGTTTTAATGTCTGCCAGTAAACCCTGAATGATTCACATGGTCCTAGCTCATCCCAGCCTGAACCTATGGGCAGAGACGTTATGAAAGCAGGTAAGGCGACTCCCTCTGCTGCACAGACCTCTGCTTGCTGTCATGCACAGGAAGATGCAGACAATCAATATGATTGATAATAAGCAAGCTTCAATTTATTGGGGTTTTCACACTCTTATATACAGTCCACTCATTAGTAAACACACTAGACAATATCTTATTGGTTGGCAAGTAAAAGGTACATTTGCTCATCCCATCCCCTCTGCAATTACTGCTGTATCTAACTGTGGCACCTTGTTATTGTAACACAGCTGGATTCAAGGACGTGTTATCTTTGCCTTTCCCATAAGAACCTTAGTTAAATCAGCATAGCTCCTTCATGTCTACTTTGTCACGTAGCCTTGCCTCTGTGCTGCTCTATAGGCTTCTTGTATAGGACACTCTCAGATGGACCGGATCTCTGATGCAGTGCAGCAATCCTTATGCCATCTCCCTACCTCCAGCATATCCAGTAGCCTTCTGAGTCCCTAATGTAATGACAGTTCAAGCACACTCTCTGGAAATTATTATGCACAGCTTTAATGATGTGGAGTTGAACATATAAAGGAGACTAATCAACGATTTAGATTGTCCACATCTTAAAGGGAATCTAAAATTTATGTATGTATTAGGTTTACATACACAGACATAAAGCACATTTACATATATACATACCCACTGTATTTGATGATTATTCGCACAAATTGAATGCATACTTGTAAACAGAGTATATTACCTCAAACTGTTCTGTTAGACTGTGAAATTCATAAAGTTGATGCAGAGGATTGGTGAGGGTTTTTTTGTGGGTTTTTTGGTTTGGTTTGGTTTTTTGTTTGTGGATTTTTTTTGGTGAAAACTTGGACTTAACACTCTCTGACTCCACAGTGGGAAGGTCCCTTTTCAGGTGCTGCTATGGACTGAAACTGCAGTAGGAACCAGGGAATGAGATTGGACCCACACCAGTAGAGTCAAAGGGGCTGTCGAAGAACCCAGCCAATGGACTGTAACTTTCTCACCAGATCATCTCAAGTTGTCTTTTAAAGAAAAAAAAAAACACTCCAGTGGTAATGTATGAATTATGAACTGCAAATAGTAGAAAAATAAGAATAGGACTACATACATGATTCCAGGTACCTACAGGACAGAAGTTACAAAATCTTAAATATCCTCTGGGGAGAGGAACTCCCTCCATAGTCCAGAGGGTCTGGACTGTATTGGTCTGAAAATCATATATTTGTTACAACGTGTGATATAAATTTATAAATTGTAAGACACACAGAGCACACAAAGGTCTCTAGAAACAAGTGTCTGGAGATTTTAGGAAGATAGTCATAGGTGCAACCAATAGAGGTACCAGCTTTGGCAGCAGTTTCTGCATTCTACTTTGGGAGCTCTCGAGGACAAGGGCCAGAATCATTGGTACTCTGGAGAAGGCTCTGAGAAATTGATGGCTGGGAATTACCAGACTGTGGGGCCAAGGAAGCTCCAGCAGCTGCTAATGACCCAAGGTGCCTAAAGCCTTGTTGCAGGTGCCTCTAAATAGGGAGGGTGAAGCACCTTTCACCCCATGCTCAGGAGAGGACTGTAAGAGTCATGGCCCAGACCACAGCTTCCAGAAGTGCCAATCTGTAAGGAAGTTGAGCCTGCACTGCTGTTGCAGTGGTTGATTAAGAGCAACTGCTAGAGCATGGGAAAGATGGAAGTTGGTGACTTAAGGACTTATAACTGCAAGATAAGTTCACAGGCCTCAGAGCTGAAGCAGGAATCCCTTCAAAGAAAAGGATGTAGTCCACCTGACTCTAAATCATGCAAGAAATGGTGAGTCCTTTTAAACAGTTGTCTCCCTGCTGTAGGGATCTGTCTGTTCCACAGACCTCCCATCTAGAAAGGCTTGCTGCCTTCCAGGAGGCAGGCAGTGGCTGTACTGCTGAAGCTCATCTGACCCTCTGACTTCTGTTCCCTGTTGTTCTGTATGGATGAAAGTTATACTGCCAGGGAAACCTCCATGGCACCAGAAGTAACTAAAGAGCTTTGGAGCAATACTTGAAGACATGGATGCCCAGTGGTGTTTAATGCTTCTGGTGAGGGGAAAGGGTATGAGGAGGAGAAAGGCACTGATAGTACAGATCAGTAGTTACTGTGAAGGTGGTGCTGACAACAGCATTTCAGGTCCTATGTTGAAAGGATGGGTCTAGTAGGTGAGAGCAGGTCAGTAGATGTTGTCTACCTAGACTTTAGCAAGGCTTTCAGTGCTGTCTACCATAAAGTTGTCATGGAGAAGCTGATCAAATATGGACTGGATGAGCAGAGAGGGAGGTGGATGGGAAAGCTGGCTGAATGGTAAGGCCTAGAAAGTAGTGACCGATAGAACAAAGTCCAGTTGGAGGCCAGTAATTAGCAGAAGAGAGTCCAGTAAGGGGCTACAGCAATGATGAAGGGAATGGAGCATCTTGCCAAAAGAAGAAAGACTGAGTGACCTGTGACTCTTCAGCCCAGAGTGGAGAAGCCTCAATGGTGAATTTATCAATATACATATAGAAATATCTGAAGGGAGGATGTTAAGAAGATGAAGCAAGGTGCTTTTCAGTGGCATCTAAGTAACAGGACCAGAGGCTGTGGGCACAGACTAAAACATAGGAGGTTCCATTTGAAGACTAGGAAACAGCTGCTTCCTGTGAGAGTGACTGAATGATGGCCCGAGTTTTCTAGAGAGATGATGTGGTCTTGGGCCTGCTCTAGATGACACTGTCTAGATCAGAGGGACTGACCTGATTATCTCCAGAGGTCCCTCCAACCTCAGTCCTTCTGTGATTCTTCCTGTTACTTTTATAGAGCTTTTTGATGGGAAGAATAGAAATGTATTAAATATCACTCTGGTATTTCACTTCAAATTTTTTACTGCATCAGAAAAATAAACTTGCAGAGTGCTACCTTGAGACAATACTCTAATGAAAATATGCTCATTACAGATGGAGCTGTCTAAGCTCATTAGTTGTACAAAGACAAGCACGTATGAAAAACAGTCTCCTTGGAGCATTTTAAAAAGTGTGTAGAAAACCATTTCTTGATTATGGCACAAGCCAAAACACTAGCACAGAGATGCAGCCTCACATGCAATGCTATGGTCACATTGCATCAAATGGGCTGCTACTCAGCAGCCCTAGTGATTTGGCCTCTGTTAGAAGAGCGACTGACTCCATATCAGCGTGTTACACATGTAATTTGATTAATTCAGCAGCTGCAAAGGAGGTTTTCATTATGCGTGGCTAACTTAGCATGCTGGCACACACTCATCCCAAAAAACAGCAAGTTTATTTTAAACAAGGGCTAACATAAGGGTTCAGTATTAGCAAGCAGAGCTCATTTGGGACAAAATATTTCATCCAGAAATAAAATTATAAAACTTGATCAGTTTTGAATTTGATTTCATAACATTATGCAACAAAACAATAATCTGAAGAAGAAATAGAACTTGGGTCCTATCTTTCATTGAAGATCTCTTTTGGTTACAAGTATTGATGAAATTGGGATAAGAGGAAATGGTCTCAAGTTGCAGGAGACTGGCTATTTGGAAAAGCTTTTTACACTGAAAGAATTTTAAAGACTGCCAAAGGAAGTAAATACCTTGGAGGTATTTACAAGATAGATAGATGTGCTGTCTAGAGATCGTTTTTGTCAGAATTAAGTTGATGGTTGGACTAGATGATCTGAAAGTCCATTCCAAGATGGATGACTTCATAATTCTAAGTAATCCCTACTATAATTAAAAGATGTATTCACTTCCCTTTGAGGAAAGCGAAGCAACCAAAGGCATAGTGAGTTCTTCCAGGCCACACAATATGTACCATTTAGATAGCAGAAAGTTCTTATCTACAAGTCCTCCTTTCCCAAAAGCTCCTTGAGAAAGCAGTCTAGATTAGGAGCCAAGAAATTCTCTAATCTACCAAAGAAAAGTCTGCAATGCGGAAGCAGATAATGTTTGAGTGCTGCTAATAGGCTAATCAGTGAATCTCTATTTATTCTGATCTTTGATGCATTAAAACTATTGATGTGAAGCTTTTGATTAGAGTATTTCAGCACGTACTTATTAATCAAGCTCACCTAGAACAAATCTTCTGACCATAAGCCTTTAACATGCTTTTAGTTAAAAACAATATATAAGCCTTAATTCAGGATACCATACCCATCTTAAAGAAATCTTGTGAGTAACAGTTAATTTTTCCTATTCATGTGTGATATTTCTTTACTGGTAACAGATATTAAGAGGGATCATGATTTAACTTACAGTGGTAAGAAAAAATTGTGAGTTATTACAGTAAGCCACATCCTGAAAATGGTCACAACCAGCAGGCTGACAGTCAAATTGGACTGTTTTGGCTGAACTGCTACAGTATTGCCATATTGCTAATGAGCAATTTCCACAGCAGTGAGTTTTCTTTCTGATACTGTTAATTTTCCCCTTGATTCTTTCATAGGACTCTGGTTGTCTTTTAAGCATAATACAGTCTTGCTACAGTATGGTTGATTGTCTATAATGGCAGTTTAAAGTATTTTTTAATTTTCTCTGACTTTTACACCACATTCAGGAGTAGAAAACTGTGCATTGGATAAGAAAATGTGTTTCTGTTCATCTTGGGTATTTATTTAGACTCCCAGTAACAATTCTTACCTGTTTCAAGCTACAGGATTCCCTTTGAAAGGCAGTCCTTTGCTTAATCCATACTTTTACTCTGTACTGGACATGAACTCTAGTGCACAGCCAGTGCTCTTCCATGGAAAAACAGGCACTTTAAACTTTTTAGAGAATTTTTTTTCCCCCCATCTGAGTCACAAGACAGAAATCTGCTCAGATTGATCAAGGAAGGCTTAGGAAAGATGCCTGAGAAAGTAAAAAATTGCTGATTAATTTTTTTAACCACTTCAAAATTGGAACAGGTACTGGTAGAATTAGATGGTCAGCAGGTGACATGCAGTTCTACAACTCCATGAAGAGGGTCCATGCTTCAGAAGCATGCTTGGGACTATTGTTGCCCCCTTGCTTTGTCTGTGGCCTGTATTATGTGGTGTCTCTGATTGCCCCAGGGGCAGCCCAGGCAGCTGCTGAAAGTAGGCTCCTGCTACATGCAAACACATTTTCTTGAGATTGTTCTTAAATAAGGGCATATGCATTCCCAAACTGGCTATATGAAAGTCTCTACATCAGTTACTCTCCTCTTTAATTAGTACAAGACTGCATTAGTCACTGCTAAAGGGGAAAGATTTCATCCTCTTAAATCCATTCCTGTTAAGGACTCTAGTACTGATTTTGTTTGAATTTACAGCAAGATGGTAGACTCATGTGGGACACATGCAGCCATACTTTTTGCTATTCCCCCAGCTCTGTCAATTAAGGGGACATAGTGCAGATGCAGGCATTCCCTCTGCTGCACTGTAGCAATGTGCACTTGCAGCCCAGAAAGCCAGCCACATCTGGGGCTGCATCAAAGGTGTGGCCAGCAGGTTGAGGGAGCTGATTTTGCCTTTCTACTTGGCTATGGTGAGACACCCCACTGGGAGTCCTGTATCCAGCTTTGGGACCCCCCAACTTAAGAAGGCCAAGGACCTGTTGAAGCTGGTCCAGAGGAGGCCATGAAGATGATCAGAGGGCTGGAGCCCCTCTGCTATGAAAACAGGATGAGAGAGTTGGGGTTCTTTGGCCTGGAGAAGAGAAAGCTCAGGAGAGACCTCATAGTGGCGTACCAGTACATGAAGGGGGTCTGCAGGAAATATAGGAAGAGACCATTACCTCTCATCCTGAAAGAGTGGATTTACATGATTTAAATTCTTTTATTGTGAGTGTGCTGAGGCACTGGAACAGGGAACCCCATCCTTCAAAGTTTTCAAGGTCAGACTGGATGCAGCTGTAAGCAACCTGTTCTAGTGAGAAGTGTTCCTGCCCATGGTAGGAGAGTTTGAATTGGGTGATGTTTAACATCCTTTCCAAATCTAAACATGTTATGATCTGAGAAGATCAGGGCTTCAGGGAGAGCAGTAATGTAGTCAAATTTGAAGAAGTGAAAAAAGTGCCACAATGCACAGAGACCCACAAGCAACACCTCTGGCAGCCATTAAACAGGTTGAGTCAGTCCTGTTCTCTTAGCCTAGTCTGGTGTGGTGTGCAGGCGTGCAGTTTTTCCCTCCCCCCTCCAAAACGCACATGGGCTGTATCTAGACTGGTGATGGGATGTCTACTCACGCCCATCCAGTGTCTGGGAGCTCTTTAGCTGGCTGGTGCAGGTGAGTGATGTACTGGGGACCACGCAGCAGCTTTGCAGAACAGTGGCATGAGGCTGAATGGGTGACAGCTGAGGATACATCAGCTGGGAACACTGCGGCTGTGTGAAGCTCGAAGTCTGGGAGCAGCCAGCTGCAGAACACCAAGTCAAGTGGGATAATGAGGTGAATTAACTTGCTTGTTGAATAATTAACCTCCCACTAAGAAGGTGCCCTTTAAGAGGATGAAGAATGCCCATATTCTTTTTCTTTACAGATTTTAGGGGTCTATATTTGTGTCACAGCTTAGGAGAGCAAAGGAAAACTTTTTACTGCCTTCACCAATCTGGGTAAATTTTGGTGTAAAGAAAATTGTTAATAATACCATAATATGATCATCAATAATAATGAGTTGATATAGTAGGCCATTATTGTACTATGCATAGGGATTTTATTATGTATAGTATATAACTCCTGTTAAAAGGGATCTCCTGTCCTGATGGATTTAAAGCCGAAGGCTCCACTTTTGTAATTCATAGTGTATGAGCGCATTTCTTAATCTGCATGTAGTACCAACACCCTCAGTTGCATGGGGGCAGTCAATCACAGAACCACAGCCATCCTAGAGGAGAAATGAAAATTGTCTGGGAGGACTCAGTGCTCATTTCTTTAATATGGCTATTATGCTTTATTTTCTTGTAAAGTTGAGGCAGCCTTCACTTGAGGAAGAGTAGTGCAGTATAGAGCAGCTTCAGTAACTCACTGTGCCAAGTGAATATGGTTGCAATGAGTCTCTGTAAATCTCAGGAGGTGTCCAGGATATATTGTGCCTTTCCCTTAATTTGAAAATGGTTATTTACAGACAGTAACTGCTCTGGGAGTACAGAGGCGTACAGAGGAATGAAAAACTTTCCTAAAGTGCTTATAGTTTCTGTCCTATGGCTAGGCATACAGAATCCCCTGAAGAACCAATTTTACTAATAGAGTAGACTAAAAATTGTTGCTAGTAAATACTCACTATATCTCAATAATACTAACTATAGCATGAATTATAAATGTTGAAATAATTCATTTTGGTTTTGCCATGAGTAATGTTTTATTTCTACATTTTCAAACTTGCAAATGCAGTCTTATGGACTGTCTCTATATTCAGTTTGACACCAGCTGAATGAGGGTTCACTTAGGGAACAAGGGATGGTACCCTTGAGGGTTGGCAAATACTTGATGGCAGCCAAACTCAATTACTCAGCAGCAGCTGAGTTTTTGGCCCAGACTTGTGGTCCTCCAGTCCTTGTGCAGCGAAGTGTCATGTGCATTGTGAGAACTTTCTTGTGCATAAATGTCTCTATATTCCAAAATGCACAAGCAACTCACTTCCCATGCTTTGAAGTCAGTTTCTGAAGAGGAAGATCATAATAGGCCCTATCTATTGCTATTGTTATAGACAGCACTGATAAAAACAGCTCTTGGGAATCCCCGTGTTACACCACTCAGAAGTCTACTGACTTATTTTCTTAGACCTCTAAAGGAGTGTGCTTGGACTTCCTTATTCCCCTCCCTCAAAAAGTTTGCAGTTAACTGGTATTTTCCCTGCATCAAGTATTTGATGAAGCTATTAATACCAAAATAGAAAATAGCTGTGTGGGCTTTTCCATTAGTTCTGAATGTCCCTAGCTTACAACAAAAGAGAATTCAGTATGAGGAGGGAAAATAGTGCCTTCATTTGTGAGAGATTATTCTTTTAATCTAGCATGTATTGTAGGGGAGTTTGCCACTCTGAAGGTGGGTTAGGTGTTGCAATACATCTTAAATATCTTGACTGTTTCTTTAAACACTGATTATCATAGGATTTCTTCAAAACTCAGTTGCTGCCTGCTAACCTAAATTTCAATGCGCTTTGAGGAAATCAATTCCCCAGCAAGTGTGAGTGTAGCCTGTTGAGGGATGGCAGCTCTCCCTCTCTATCCATCTGCCAGCTGCCTTGGCCTACAGACGGTTACAGACCCAGCTGGGAAATAAAGAGCTGCAAAGCTAGATACCAAAACAGCTGAACGTATTTCAAAATAACTAAACCATTAAAATGGCAATTTTGAAGAAGCCATCATATTAGCTATCACAGCTTAAAAAGCAAAAACCTTTGTATTAGCTGTTGTGCTAATCAATCATCAGGTGAGATAATCAGTTATTCCAGGGCAAATTTATTTTCCAACATGACCAGTGTAACAGGCAAAAAACAATATATATGATGCTTTAAAATTAGGTGCATTTAAAAGAAAAGGAATAAAGAGTAGTGAGTATTATGAACAGCTAATGCATAATGCAGTTATGTACTGCATGTTCCTCCATAGCATTTTCAAAAAAATTGTTGGTATAAAGCCAACATATCCTCAGAGAAAATCTCTGTTTACCCCAATTTATTTTGTACTATATAGTGTTTTCATTCTTCCTATGCATATATATGAGAAAGAATATTTTCTTTCATATTAGTATGTAGAAGTTATTTGTTCTCCTACAGATACAGAAGATGAGATCTCAGCATACTACTCATACTGTGCAGTATTACACTCTCACCTCCATATGGTTTTCTCCTTACCCCCAGCCCAGGCTGACACACATGTTAGCAGTGCTACTTGCCACATCTCATTTTTGCTACCAAAATGTCTCTTTCCCCTTGTGAGATAGCTGGAGTGCTGCTCTGTGTGCGTGGCAGCATAGAAGGAGCAGATGTTGACAGCACTGTAATGCAGGATCTGACTCATTTACAAAAGTGATAAGGATATTTGAGTGTTGGAGGGAGCAAGAATAGAAAAAGCATGCCTGCTTTATGGATATTTGAGGTGGCTTTACTCACAGCTCTGTGAGAAGAAGTAGCCCACCTGCACCTGAAATTGTGCTCTCCTAGGGGAGTCCCAGTCAGGTCAGACTGGCTCTGCTGTCCAGCTGCACCACCAGCTCCAGCAGGCTCTGCTGTCTCTGCTCTCCGTTTGTCAAGTAAGATAATTTGCATTCAGATTTTGCCTCCTGCTACCAAGATAGAAGAAGGGTAAGGTCAAGCATGTCTGTGAGGGACTTGGATGGCCTATTTTGCTGGTTTTGTGGACACCTCTTTTAAGCAACATGTGGTCAGGCAGGAATGTCCCTGATCTTCCATGACCTTTCTCCATTAGGGAAAGCAAGAGCATAATCTCATTAGATAATCTGTGGTGCTGTGCCTTTGCATTTTACCCACAGGGTGTTTTGCAGAGAAGTAATGGAACCTGTCCTCAGGAAAGAGGCCTGCCATCAATGCCTCTGCAGAGGAGCAGCACACTGACCTTTCTTATTGCCTACATATTATAAAGGGTGAAATGAAGAGAAGAGGACCTACAGGAGTCTGCCATAAAACTCTTACTGCCTAAAGAATTTCCATTTAAAAAAATAGACCAACAAAGACAAAAACTAACATGTCCAGTTGATGTTAAGGTGTTTCTTATTTTTTTTCTGCAAGTTTCTTCCTTGATGCTGTCCCAGGTTTCTACAAGAGGAGATTTTTTAATGACTATGCTTTTTTTCCCTTTTTTTTTTAATCTTGCACTCAAGAACTTTTCTGACAGCCCTTAACACAACAATAATTGTTAGTTATTTGGATAATACTGAAATTTCTGTTTAATACTGTTTTTGAGATTCATACACACAAGTACAAAGGCACTGTACTCTGACCACCAGCTAAAAACTAAGGGTTTTGTGCACAACCTTAATGTGAAGCCTTGTCCTGTCACTTGTGTTTTATGCTTAGCCACCATACCAGTGGTGTCCAACACTTCCTCATGAAATTGATTATTCCTATGCAAGGGTGGAGCCTTGTGCTTGTCTTGATGAAATTTAATATTCACTTTGTTTGGCAGTCTGTTTCTCCAATTTGCAACTTTGAATTCAAGAGTTAAACAGTGCTGAATATGATCACCATGCT
Organism: Turnix velox; assembly: GCA_013400935.1. Classification (NCBI taxonomy): domain Eukaryota; kingdom Metazoa; phylum Chordata; class Aves; order Charadriiformes; family Turnicidae; genus Turnix; species Turnix velox. The sequence continues at coordinate 31,877 of VZTY01007297.1, forward strand.
TCCTTAGAAAACTGGTAAAAAAAATTGCAACAGCAGGCAAGATTTGGCATGTTGCACTGACTATTTTGCACTGGCAGCAGGAGTAAGAAGCAGTGACTATAAAATTCATTCAGAATCCAAAAGTTCATCCTGTGACACACTTGATCATAACTGGGTCCTATTTCTGCCCCTAGCTGTCGATGCAGTCCAAGACTCTCCCCTAGGGGTGTCAAAACATGCAGAATTTGGCAGGTGTGCTCCACTGTGTGCCACCAGCATTTGTCTCCCTGTTGATTTGAAGTCACTGAAACTACAGAGCAAGGCCTGTTTGAAAGTAAGTGTGGCATTTGCTTTGCTGGATGAGGGCCTTAACATTTAGAAAAGGTGTGAATAGAGGAAAACAAATAAGATTAACTGCAACCAGATCTTTGTTCCTCATAGTAAGAGGAATAAATCGAGCATTTTTTGGTTTCATCCCTGTATTGGGCTGATAGGAGAAAGATAAATGTTATAGAAGTTCACTAGTGATATTTAAGCAAACAGTAATGAGTGATTTTCCATAAAGGTGCTTGTGGTGAATATAGAGATTAAGAATGTCATACGTTTTAGCCTTGATTTCAGTAGAAATGTCATATTTACAAGCAGATTTGTATTCTGTGATTCTGGTTTTCAGTAGTGGCTATTTTGGCCTACTTGTTTGGAGGCCTCTAATAGTTTAGTCTGGTTGAGCTATAAAAGCTGCCTAAGAGAGTAATAATTATGAGCCTTTACTGGCATTCTAGGTGGCCTCCAGTACTTTTAGCTAGATGGAACAGAAAGAATAGCTAAAAATATTAAGACTCTCTTTACTCATGCTGCTGACTTACTATGTATATATGAACATTCGTACATATATATAGTAAGTCATGGGGAACAGGAGAGGTGCCTGAGGACTGGAGGAAAGCAAATGTCACTCCAGCCTTCACAAAGGGCAAGTAGGGTAACTATAGACCAGTCAGCCTCACCTCCATCCCTGGAAAGGTGATGGAGCAACTTATTGTTGGTACTGTCTCTAGGCACATCAAGGATAAGTGGGTCATTAGGGGGAGTCAAGATGGATTCATCAAGGGGAAGTCATACTTGGCCAACCTTTTACAAAGGCATAACCAAGTGGGCAGATGGTGGTAAAGCAGTGGATGGTCTATCTTGATTTCAGTAAAGCATTTGACACTATCTCCCACAGCATCCTCATAGTTAAACTGAGGAAATGTGGTCTGAGCAATTGGGTAGCAAGGTAGACTCCGAACTAGCTGAAGGAAAGAAGCCAGAGTTGTGGTCAGTGGGACAGAGTCTAGCTGGAGACCTGTGTCTAGTGGAGTCCCTCAAGGATCAGTACTGAGACCAGAACTATTCAATATGTACCAGTACTATATCAATTACTTGGATGAGGGACTAGAGTGTCAGCAAGTTTGCTGATGACACAAAGCTGGGAGGAATGGCTGACACACTGGAAAGCTATGCTGCCATCCAGTAAAACCTGGATAAGCTGGGCGGGGAGAAATTCAATTAAATATAACAAGGGCAAGTATAGGCTCTTGCATATAGGCAACCCCATATATCAGTATAAGTTGGTGACTGAGCTTTTAGAGAGCAGTGTAGGGGAAAGGGAGCAGAGGATGACCATGAGCAGGCAATTTGCCCCTGTGGCCAAGAAGGCCAATGGCATCCTGAGATGTATTAGAAGGGGCGTCGTTGGAGGAGAGAGGGTCTCCTCCCCCTCTTCTCTGCCCTGGTGAGAGCTCATCTGGAAAATTGTGTCCAGTTCTGGGGCCCTCAGGTCAAGAAGAACAGGGAACTGTTTGAGAGAGTCCAGCAGAGAGCCATGAAAGTGGTGAAGGGATTGGAGCATTTCCCTTGTGAGGAAAGGCTGAGGGAACTGGTTCTCTTTAGCTTGGAGAAGTGCAGATTGAGGGGTGATCTCATTCATGTTTATAAATATGTAAAGGGTGAGTTCAAGATGATGGAGCTAGGATCTTCTCATTGACACCTACTGATAGGACAAGGGGCAATAGGTTCAAGCTGGAGCATAGGAGGTTCCAAAGAAATATGAGAAACATATGAGAACACTGGTACAGATTGCCCAGAGAGGGGGTGGGGTTTCCTTCAGACCTCTTCTGGATGTGTTCCTGTGTGACCTGATCTGGGTGTTTGTGCTCCAGCAGGGGGTTTGAGGTAGATGATCTTCCAATCTCTGATATTCTGTGATATACATATTTGCTGTTGACCTTTTAAACATATACATAAATTATGTAATTTATAGTGCACATTATGTATAACATAAAATCCCCATGTCTCATTACTTTGAGTTTTCTCTTTAATTTAAAAGTCCCTGGTTTACAACTCAAAAATTCATGAGTAAGACTGGAGAAGTATTAAGGAATTTAAAAGATACTAGAAAATTCCTAGGAGTCTTTTCAAAAATACCTCTATGCGAACAAACCTGGAGTTCTGTTTTGTTTCTACAAGTTGTTTGGGTTCTTTTAATAATTTCAGAGTCTGAGCAAAAGCCAGAGAAAGCTGGACTGAGGAATTGCCACTGGGTAGAAGATTTTTAGAAACAGCTGTTCAGAAACAAGAGCAATGCCAAGCTGAAGGAACCTTGCCTCACTTCCGTTGTCATTTTGATATAATGAGCAGTCCTGTGAAATCCTTTGGGCTTGTAACAATTCACATTTCAAACTGCAGAAAAGAAGATGAAGGAATAGCTGGCAAGTTCTAATAGTCTCTTTGTTGTCTGGAATAGTGTTGCAATAGGCCAAACCACTGACAAGCACAGGAGTGATCTTAATTTGAGATGTTAATTTTCAAAGCATAGAAGGGCCACTCACTGGCTGCAGGAAATGTATTTTTTGTAGAATTGCTCATGGCAGGCTACTGCAGTGGGATCTGCCTGAGCATGCAGCCATTCTGTCTTCAGTCTGAATTTGGCATGAACTCCTCCAGTTGAAATTTTCTCATACCTCTATTTGATAACCCTGGAGAGGAAAGATGCAGGAAAAATGCAAGCATTGGCCTTGAAAGCATTTCCATGCATGGTTGAGGCTAGCTAGGGATCCCCTTGGCAGGGGGCCTGGTAGAACTGCTGGTCCAGGCTGGATGAGGCACTGGGCAGCCTGATCTAGTGGGAGGTTTCCCTGCCTATGGCAGGGGGGTGGAACTCGATGGTCTTTAAGGTCCCTTCCAACCTGAACTATTCTGTGATTCTGTGATCACTCCTGCACATCATCTCACAGCCAGACCATAGGTATTTGTCTGCTCCTGCTGTCCTTGTCTGCCCCTGCCCTGTGCTGGGTCACTAGGAGATTGGACAAGGGAGGGGAGAGCACTGAGCGGCTGGTGAAGACAGGAAAATTCTCTAGGATGGGAAAGAAAAATCTCTAAAATAAAATGGGAAAAGGCAGGGATTGAATTCCATGTTTCTGCCAGGAGAAGTCTGAGGGCTCTCCCAGGTGATGGATAGACACCAGACCTCTCCAGAACACAGGAAAAGGGCTGGTGCTGAAATACCATGCTATTTATATTACTAAACTTCTCTCAGGCAGTGAGAACCCCTACAATTTCCCACAGCAAGAAGGGACCTGACACAGAAGAGCCAGGGCAAGACTAAGCTGTGGACACTTCATCTGAGAGAACACAGCCCCATGCCTGCACTGTTGGTGCAGGGCTCTGCTACAGTTTATACAGCCCCACTTGCTATTGTGCTGTGCCAAGGGAAAAGCATTTACCTTCCCAAAACTTCCATCCCCCTGCTTTTCTCCTCTCTGTGGAATCCTCCTGAGATGCTTAGCCAGTTCTACTGCTCCCTGCCCAGGGTGGTTTTGCCCCTTTCCTTGGAGCAGTGTTGTTACTGAATATTCTGCAGCTGCTGTGGAATTCCTAAAAAAGGATCAACTGGCATTTGACTCTTACACCCCGTATTGCTTACTGGAATAAACTGGTGGTGCTCATTTATCAGCGTGATCAGGCTGTGAGCAGTGGCAGACCCTTGGTACAAGTCAAGGCATGATTCTGAATCACAGGGTCAGGCAGTAAAAACCAGCACTGACCCTGTCAACCAGGCTAGCTTTCCATAAGCAACAGAAAAGCCTTTTTTTAGTAACTGTGATTTTACAACTTGCTACCCAGGTTGAGGAGAGCCAGGAGATGGCCAAGGAGCTCTTCTGTGCCTCCCACCGTGCAGCTGCTGCCTGGGTGGTTGCACTGGGGCAGTCCCATGAGGAACCAGGGGAAAGCCCAGGCATCAGGGAAAGGGATCCCACATCTTCAGTGCTGGAGTTATGTCTGCAGCCACAAAAACATTCTGGTTCACCGGATCTTGTGTTTTTCAACTGTACACACTGACAGATGCTGTTTTCTGATACTGAGCATGGAATTTAAGAGCAGGTAACCCTGCCATACCTTGCACAAGTGTCTGGTTTAAATCAGTATTTCTACCTGACTTGTCTTAAGTTTTCCTATGTGGCCACCTACAGACTAAGAAAAGCGAGAGTGACCTGAGATACCTCCTTTGAGACAGTCGAATATCCTTCCTCCTACTTCAGGAACTGCTGGGCTTGGGATTGGAGATGTGGCTTGCAGAACAGCTTCAAATCCTCCAGAGGCAGCCACAGAGATTTTCAGAGGGAGCCTTTCCAACCATGGGCTCTTGCTTATCCTGCTCATAATCACAGCCCTACCCATTAAGACACTCTAGCTGGAGCCAGGAATAGACCAGAGTAATCCTGTTGCCTGGCAGCCTTACGGATAGTTTCATAATTTGCGGCTGCGTGCCTGACTTCTTAATTTAGCCCATTCTGCTGGAGTGCTGCCATGTCGAGTAAATACAGGTGCAGTTGACTGCTGTTCTCCACATATGTTGCAGATGTGAGAGGCTGCAGCACTGCCTATGAGACCCAGCTTTTCCTGCATTTGAGTTTGCAGCTTAAATGATGGAGTTTTAAAGCAGTTCTTTTTAATGCAGCTAACAACTCTGTGTGTGTATTAGATGGACCCTGTACTGATTACTGATGTGCGTTTCCTTTGCTAACAGCTTTTGCTGAGGTGAATGGAGTGGTTGTCTTTAGATGTGTCCTATTTAAAAAAAAAATCAAAAAAACTTATTCTTCATTTGCAGATTTGCAGGGAAGTGCCTATCAGAGCGCTGTATGTGCTGGGATGAAAGTTCCACCTGGCCAAATGGATGAGGGTGGGTGCTTTTTCCCTTTTGCTCCGGCCAGGCCACTGATTTGCCAGGCTGTGCCTCGTGATGAGAAACAAAGTGTGTGCTACAGAACGTGTAGCAGCATGGTTCAGTACTGTAGAAATAATGATGGTCTGAACAAAGTGGGTGATTTTGCATGGCTTGGAAATAATTCTTGTTTGGAGGCAATGTAATAGCACAGTGGAGAAGCTACTTTCAGCTGAGAGAGTCAGGGATGTTCAGCCTGGAGAAGAAAAAGCTATAAGGATATCTCATAGTGGCCTACCAGTACCTGAAGGGGGCCTTACTGGAAAGCTGGGGAGGGGCTCTTTATCAGGGAGTGTAGCAATAGGATGTGGGATAATGGTCTTAAACTGATAGAGGGTAGATTTAGATTAGGTATTATGAAGAAATCCTTTATTTTGTGGGAAGTGAGGCACTTGAACAAGTTGCCCAGGGAAGCTGGGGGTGCCCCATCCCTGTGTTTAATGCCAGGTTGGATGAGGCTTTGAGAAACCTGATCTAGTGGGAGGTGTCCCATGGAGGGAAGGGAGATTAAAGGGAGACTAAGATCTTTTTATTCCTGCTTTTCAGTGAAAGTTTTGAATATTAGTGAACATAATCAGAAAGACATGGGACCACGAAATTGCTGGGGTGGGGGTGCAATAGGTGGGGATACTGAAAATTCCCAGGTCTGACTGGGAAGTAAATGGGGGAAAGCCTGCAAAGAAGTTACAGAGGGTGGAAAGAGACCTGCACCAAGGAACAGAGTGATATGGAGACCTCAGTGTGTGTGGGGGGAGAGTAGTTCTTTAACTGCAAATTTGTAAATGCTTATGTGTGTAGAGTCAACAGAAACTGGCCAGGATGTGAAGTTTTATGCTAATTTTGGCATGCACATGTGCCTGAGGATGGTTTCTGACCACAAGCAAACAGTACAGTTTTGTGTCTCAGCCAAGAGGTTGAGCTTCCAAACATGAAGCTGCTGGGGTGCAGTTTATGAGCCAGATGAAATCCCATCAATGATGAGGTCAGCAAATAGAGTGATATCTGTGAGAGCTAAAGCCGCACTGTGTTTTCCTTGTGGGCAGTTGCAGAGTGGGATTTCTGTTTCTCCCCAACATTGCTTTCTCCTTCTCCCTGCCCCCACAGGCTTGGGATGCCTGTGACCATTAGAGCACATGCCAGTCACTTCAAAGGGCATCTGTAATCCCCTGTGCTAATCCTCCTGAGAGGAAGGATGCTTGTAGGCAGCCCTTGCAAATCCACACCCAGAATATTAAGCTTGTTATAAAACCTGGCCTGTCATTGCATCTGCTGGCTCTTGTCTCCCAAGAGACTGTTGTGGGTGAATAAGTTTCTCCTTCCTGTGGACTTCCTTTGAAATGTTGATTCAGGTTAAAGTAATATTTCACACACCCTTATGAGAAGAAATAGCAACACTTAGGGACAGCTATCATTATTCACTGCACTGAAAATGCTGAATAAGATAGGCTACATTTTCAAAGCACCCTCTAAAGCTGTACAAGTCTGCAGATGCAGCAAAAGCAGGAGGCCAAATCCGTGTGTCCAGACAGCGCCTGCTGGCCACATGCAAATGAGGATCTCCCCAGGGATGGGGACTGAAGTCCCCTGTACCAGCACAGAGTAGGGCACACTTAGGACATGCCCGCATGGCAAATGCAAGGGGGACTTCAGAACCAGCTAAAACACACATTTGATGCATGACTTCTGTGTTGCTATAAAGCTTCTGAAGTGCTCCAACTGCTGAGAGTGCTGTAAGGTCTGTGCTATTTTGGCTCCCTTTTGCCCTGCCCTGTGTGGCAGTCCATCTGCCTGAGTATGAAAGGATTCCTGCTGGCTGTGGCAGAGCGATGTAGGGCTGGGACTCAGATGGCTCACTGTGCTGTGTGGAGTGCTTCAGAGGCTGCAGGTGTCCCCTCTCTGGAAGGCCATGGAAGGGTTGGGTAGGGAGCAAGGGGATGGCATCCTCCATCTGATCTTTAGCAGGTGGTCAGCTGGGCAGGTTCCCTGTGCTCTGGAAGTACAATCCTTTTAATGCACATCAGACAGGGACAACCTCACCCCCAGGACAAAGACCTGTCTGAAAGCTGTGGCAGCAAGAAGCAGCATTCATCTGCTACTGTAGCCTTAGGTTCACTGAGGGAGGGAAATGAAATTCAGGTAAACTTTCAGCCACAAAACAAAATAACAAATGCTTAATTAATTAGCTCTTGCTCTGGGTTGGGCCCCTGTTACTGTAGAAAATGAAGCAGAAGCACTAAGTCTTGTATTTTTGGGGGCAGCCACACATTATTGGCACCTCTACTGTCCTCTGCCTGCCAGACATTCAGATCCTGCTCTCAGACGTTCCTGGAGAAGCAATGCTGGCAAGTGACTACATCCAGTGAACACAGCAAACACCTTTGTCTAAAATCCTGGCTTATGACGCTGACCAAGGAGGCTCCAGCCTTCCTCTCAGCTCTGCCAAACCTGCTACACCCATCCTCATGCTGATGCCTTTGAGGCTGCAGCCCAAGGCTGGGTGCAACCCAGGGCAGCCGTGGGTATAGCCAGCAGGTTTGGGAGATCATATTGTTTATGTCTGGCATTGGGCTACCTCTTCTTCATCAGCTGTCTTGCCTCAAGGGTGGCTTTGCAGCCCCAAACAGAAGCTGGCAGCATGATGTGGGGTTCAACACACCTAGGCAGCACCTATCTGGAACACGTCACAGAGCCTCACATCAAGCACAGAGCCAAAAAGGCTCCCCAGGGAGTCTGATGCAGGGAAGCAGCAAGCAGAATAAAGTATTAGCTCTTTTTATTTCAAGTAGACATCAGCAGGTTCTTTTAAAAGAAGACTACAGTCTCCTCTACACTTCTTGGCAAAAAGCACAAGCAGAACAGTGCTGGAAGGGTCACCATGCTTGGCACAAGCAGAGGCCAAGTCACTAACGAGAAGCAATTGCTTTACACACTTCTCAGTCTTGGCCACATTTTGCTTGAGTTGGTTTCCATCTTACCAATATTTATGACAAAAAGTCATAAATCTTTTCAGGGATTATGCTTATGTTACATATTTAAGTTGATTTTGCTAATTATTATTTTACTGATGATCTGGATCAGATTATAAATAAGAAATTGTGGCCTAAATTTAGTGCCTAATAAAGTCAGCCATGGAAAGCAGTCTTATGAGAATCTAAAAGGAAAGTAACTGGGTTTTCTTTTAGGTAGCCATAGAAACCTTATGAAGCAAGGAATTCTATTTGACCAGAAACCTTAATGTCTCTACTTAAAGAACTGTACAATAAATCATGTTATGTTTAGCAGGCAAGAATGCTGCTCAGAAACCCACTACCCATCCCTTCCCAATTTTAATATCAGGGATTTGATAGGTAGAATTATTAGAAGTAACTAATGATTTTTTATTAAAAGTGAATACATGTGATGTGATGTTGTGAGGAGGCCAATTGATGTAAAGGTTCAATCTAACTAGCAAGTAAAAGCAGACATTCTATGCATGTTTATTCTAACAAAAAAATGAATGTTGAGGTACAAATATTTGTTGATTGTAATGTTCAGGTGGGCATCTTTGGGAAGGATCAAATGTCCCCAGTGTGCACTGCTAAATAAATAAGCAGATGCAGAATCACAGAATCACAGAATAGTTTGGGTTGGAAGGGACCTTAAAGATCATCGAGTTCCAACCCCCCTGCCACAGGAAGGCCTGCAAGGTTTTGTTATCAGTGAAGAAAAAAAGCTGTATGTGAGGGATGTTCCTTCCCATGCGATCTGTGTGGGGAGGGGTTTTGTTGCTCAGGATGAATGTCCCACAGAGAAAGCTTTGGAAATAGCCAAACCCAAAACATTGTTTAATCATTGCTCTGGAGAAATAAAATCTGGTTGGATACTTTGTTGAACTTCACTTTCATAATTTTGCAGAAATGCAGTTTTCTGGAGATGTTCTGAACAATTTTGCCCAACTGCTCTTACTATGTTCTGATGAAATGTGCTAATGTTAGTGAGCATACCCTATCACAGCATCCACAGAATTAAAGGGACAGCTGGGAAGTCTACCATGATGAAGTATTCTGTATCACATGAAGTCAAAGATCCTCAGGCAAACACAGCAAGAGACAGCAAATTTCTCAAAGGGCTAAAAGCCCAACCGAGTCCCAATTCCCCATGCAGGAGAGAAAGGGCTGAAATCCATGAATAAAAGCAGATGTATAAGACATTCTGGCAGCTGCATCTGTCATGCTGCCTCTCACCCTCCCACCTTGTTAAACCCACTCTTCCTTCTAGGTGAATGTGCTTTTCTCATCAATGACAAATACAGGCAAGCACAAAGTGTCAATCAGTCTTATTGAATCCTAATGTTCTCTCAGCCTCCAGGGGAAGGCTCACCTAATTTTGTACAGGATTTCCTGGGGCACGCTGCAGCCATGCATTCTGCACCTGCCTGTGCTGCCTTGTGTGTGGGGAGCAGTAACAGGTGTGGAATATAATGAAAGAATTTGGCTTTCACAACTGATACATTTCAGTCTGTAAAATCAGGAAGAATTTTTAATTAAGTACCATTCTCATTATCCTGATGAAAATTTTGACTGAGAGCTTATCTTTGTTAACTAAGCATTTTTTTTTTTTAATTCAACAGAACCTTTGTTAGCCTAATGAGAACTCGGACTAAATGCATACCTTCGTTAGTTAAGCATACATTATGCCAATGTTACAATAATCCAGGCAGGAAGACATAAAACTCAGACATAATGAAGTGAGTATTGCTTATACACCTTATCAAGACAACTGCTAGACCACTGACAAGATGAAATGCAGCCAGTATGAGCAGAGGCCATACTGCTGAACTGCTGACAAGGCACCAGGCAAAGAGGCTTTGATGGACAGAGCTTACAGGTCAGACATGTGATGCAGTGAGGAAGAGGAGAGCCTACAGTAAAAGGCCACCAGAGACTGCTGAAGACCACCCTACATCTAACTACACATGCTAGAATGAGCAGACACTTACGATAACAATTTCCAGGAGTTGAAACGAATATTCCTAGAAAAAAGGAATACGTAATACTCAAGCCCAAATATATACTGGGAAAGGACACACGTGAAGGTGTGCAAAATTTGATGAAACTGTCCTCTAAGCACCCAGCGCTGTGGCTTCTTGGTTTAATTAATATCTTCCTGTAGACTGCTTTTAAAGCTGTTAAATTTAAAACCTGGTGTGAGCCTCGTTTCTCACAATGAGGAGAACCCAACCCCGTGTTGAGTGTTCTTTACGGATCCCCTCATTTGTCAGGAGGCTGATGGAAGGGCTGCAACCGCACCCAAGTCGCAAGCCAGAGAAGGGCATGGAGGGCCGCCATGGCACCGAGCAGGCCTGTGTTCCTCCTGCCGTGGTGATCACAGGTCTGTGGGGGTCCAGCTGCCGCCCTGAAGCACAACCTGGCTAAAGCCGGCGAGCAGCTCAGGCTTGGGTCCTGTGGAGAATAAGCTGGCTGCCTCCAGCCTTCGCTGTACTCCCTAACTACACCAAACCCCGCAGCAGGGCGGCATCAGCGGCCTCAAAAACGCCTCTGAAACAGTCTGAGGATTCTCGATCCTCCTCCGAGAAGCCACAAGAAGCGGAACGAGGCCCGGCCTTTCCTCCCCCGAGAGGCCACAAGAAGCAGGACGGGAAAATCAGTCGGCCTGGACCCTGTTTCGCCTCCCCCGAGAGACCGCAGGGAGCGGGACAGGGCCCTCGGCAGCTGAGGCTCAACGCCGGGGGCCTTCCTCAGACTGACAGCCCCGGCCCGAGTCCCCGGAGCCTTCCCGTCTGCCGGGGCGAACCTCTACAGACAGTCGCCGCCACTATCCGCCAACGACAGGGCACGTCCCCGCAGCGCGACTTCAGCGCTGCCACTCGAGCTCCCCACTCGGTTCGGACAACCGCAAACGGCAGCGAGACCCGCGGCCTCCCACCGGTCGGAGGCGCCCTCTCCCCAGATCGCCATTCCCCCGCCCCGGATCTTCTTTGGATTTCCTGCCCTTCCCTGACCTGATTACGGGCAGCTGGGAAGATGGTGTTGCAGAGTTCTCGCTAAACGTGTCGCCGTCTCCGCCTCCTTTCTTACGGGGCCCCAGAGGAAGCTCTGCCCGATCCGTGATGGCGGTTTCCTGTGCGGTGTGGCTTGGGGATACGGTAAGGTGGCAGCAGTGGCGGCTCTGCCCGGGAACGGGAGCGGAGGCGCGGGGTGGGCTGTGGCCTGCCGGCAGGTAGAGCTGGTGCCGTGCCCCTACGATGTCCATCACCGCATCCCTCGGGCCTCGCTGGAGAGGCACGCCGCGTCCTGCCGGCTTCGTAAGATGGGGTACTCCGCCGAGGAGGAGGTGGGCACCTGGACTGGAGGGAACTTGGAGGGAGTGCGCGTCTGGCGCTTCTCTCTCTCCGGAGCGGGGCCTGCTCTGAACGGGTTCCCCCCTGAGCTGGTCCCCGCTGGCCAGGCCCGGAGCAGCCCCGGGGCCTTGACTCATCCTTTTGGTCCTGCAGGCGGAGATGTACGACTGCAGTTTTTTCTACGAAAACCTTAAGATTCCCAGCGTCGCCATGGGTGAGTGCGGAGGATCGGCCTGACGGTGCCGTGCGTGCCTGGAGTGCTGAGAGGGAGACCCGCGGCGCGTAGGGGGTAAAGGATAGGGCTGAGGCAGCACTTCAGGGGAAGTGGAGAGGATGAAGGGCTGTGGGGGAGGGGGTGCTGAGGCAGAAAATGAGGCTGAGGGGAGGCAGAGGATTAAGGGAGGTCCTTGGGGAGGAGGTGCAGAAGACGGGGCTTAGGGAAGTTTTCCCCCTCGGACGGAGTCCAGGTCCTCACAGTAGCTCATTCCGCTGCCTTGTCAGCCATAAGCTCTCTAAGGCCTCTGAAAAAATCCCCCGAGCTTTTCGATCTCTAGGTTTATTTTCTTACATTGCCTGTGTTGTGTTTCTATCATTCTGTAATTCTGCTTTGTAAGTTTTTTGGCAGTTTTCTTCCTCAAATCCAAGCAGGATTCTTCCTGTGTTCTCCTTATATCAAGTGCAGAAAATGTATTAAAACATATGCTAAAAAGATAAGAAAACTGGCCATAGAATTTGGGAATATAGTAATGGTAAAGAAGAGAGCTGTAACATACCTACATGTATTTTTCTGTAATCCATAAATCCTTTTTTTCTTTTCCTCCCCTTAATTCAAATATAGCCTCAATTAAAATTATTTTTTTAGTTCAGAGCTTCCTTTATGCATAAATGAAACTATAACTGTAACATGCTGTAACTCATGACAGATGTTGCGGAATAGAGACTAACCCTACCAAATACTTTATGTAGAAGTTCTGTGATATTTTTGCTGTCTCTGTCTGCAGATAAAGATCTACAGTTCCACATTGTTAAGCAAGGTAGAGCTCAAAGTGTGAAAGAAGGTACAGGGCATAGTGAAGGTAAGTAGCAAGCAGAGAGTGAGACAACTTCGTTCTCATGTGTTGACCTGCTCTTGCCTCCCCCCTCACAGCTTTCTTCACTTGTGAACTGCTGTGAGGTTTTTCATTTATTTTTAATATTCCTTTCCATGTATATTTTGTAGCATAATTACTTTTCTTGGGGTAACTAAAGGAGAGAATTTGAGTCTGTTGTGCTCACATCTCTAGTTCTCTTCAAGACTGGAACATCAATACTGCAAAAATTAGTGAGTTGTGTAAAGCATGGGTCCTTCACTGCCCATATCATTACCTACATTTTACTTTCTGCCCATATTTTCTGATACTGTCCTACTCTTTGTGGCCCAGACTCTTCTTCCTGTAATGAAGCCTTGTTCTTCATGTAATGTTTCTCCATGTGATGTTTTGTTTAAGGATTAATTGCTAGACCTGAACTGTATGCACTTGTCCACCAGTTCCCAAATCAAAATCCAGACAACGTGTATTGTGATGTGGGATTGTTTCAAGACTGTCCTAAGAAACTGTGTAAGAAATACACTGCCACATGTGCAATTATGTCCTTTGCCACTGCTTTCAACTTATGAGTTCCTTTGTATTTAATTTTTCAGTGGGTTTTATAACCTGTCTGAGGAGCAGGTGAAGATAGTTGTACTTGTCTTTGAGGATTCAGACCAAAACAATAGAAAAGTATGGCTATCTATAGAAACAGCTTAGAGCTGCAGTCTGATCTGAAAACTACTGTAACACCTGAAAGATGCTGCATTTACAGTCTGTATTCTGTTTAGTTTGATAAACATGTGAGTGCAGAATGAAAAGTGTATTAGTGTTCCTAGAAAATTGGGTTGCATTTCCTCTGAAGGGAAGTGGTAAATCTTTAATTCAAGGTAAGTGCTTCTGAATAAAGGAGCAACAAATAAACCTTTTGTCGAATGGTACATCAGAGAACCACTAGATGCCAGTGTTTGCTATCAAGTTTTCACTGCCAGCTTGCATTTCTGTGAGGATCACACTAAAGCTATGTTGGGTTGCTTTAAACTGTGACATTTTTGCCTGTTGAAAAATATAATGATTTGGCATTGTTTATTGAATTTAAAGTCTTTGGCAACAGAAATAAATGTAACCCGTATTTAATTGTAAATTGGCTTTTGATTATCAAAGGAAGTAATTTTCTTAGAATGATAGAGTATTGGAATAACTTATAAGACAGGAAAGCTGGTCTTAATCACATGTTGTCAAAATCTTTTAAAATCACAGTCATGGAACTGGTAGGGCAATTTTATGGGCTTCTGTGACCCTTTAAAAACAGTGGAATTTGAAAATAAAATTCTGGCATTCATGTTTAAATCTGTCAGTCCAGATTAGAAAAGTTCTGGTTTAGGCTCCAAGTACACTAATGAGGGTATCTTGTATTTTAGAATCATAGAATCATAGAATAGTGTGTGTTGGAAGGGACCTTAAAGATCATTGACTTCCAACCCCCCTGCCATAGGCAGGGACACCTCCCACTAGA
>VZTY01007297.1:46897-81042 GCA_013400935.1 Turnix velox
AGTTTGGAGACCAGGATGTCATGCGGGACAGTGTCAAATGCCTTGCACAAGTCCAGGTGGATGATGTCAGTTGCCCTTCCTTTGTCCACTGATGATGTTACTCCATCATAGAAGGCCACCAAATTGGTCAGGCATGATTTGCCCCTGGTGAAGCCATGTTGGTTGCCTCCAATCACCTCTGTGTCACCCTCCATGTGTTTTTAGGAGGATCTGCTCCATGACTTTTCCAGGCACAGAGGTGAGACTGACTGGCCTGTAGTTTCCTGGGTCCTCCTTCTTTCCCTTTTTAAATATGGGAATTATGTTCCCCTTTCTCCAGTCAGTGGGAACTTCACCAGTCTGCCATGACCTTTCAAATATGATGGACAGTGGTTTGGCATCTTCATTTGCCAGTTCTCTAAGGACCCGTGGGTGGATCTCATCGGGTCTGTTGTAGAGTTGTGGCTCCTTGTATCTGGTATCTTTAGTGAAAGCAGGATGTGAAAGGTTGGCCCAGCTTCCATTAAGTGCTGAATAATTTAGAGAAGCAGTAGCTTTGGCTGTTGTGAAGGCTCCTGTATGCCTCTGCCTTAGAGGCTCTGCTGCCTCCTGGAGCCATGTCTCAGTGGGACTGTGCCTTGCTGGGGGATGTTTTCATTGTAGGAAGCAGAATTATGGAGGCCAGGTCAAGGGTTGCAGAGAATTTGAATAATCTCTAGTGAAACACTTCAATTTTTAGTCAAGTCTCTTTGCTGCTGTTGCACTGGAGTGAAGTGGTTGTGTTGTTTGTTGTGTGTTAACTGGGGGATGGGAAGACTGAGTACCAGCCTGATCATTCAGGGGGAAGAAGGTTGTGCAGGCAATGTGTTTGTTTTTGTCAGTTTAAACTTAGTTATCTGAACTAATCTGGAGCATTCTGAAAGTACCTTTGTAGCTCTTAGCTTTCAGAGCCTCTGGGATCTACTGCAAAAGCTCTGCCAGAGAAAGTGATAGTGTAAGTGAGAGTAATTTGTATTGTGCCTTGTTACCTTGTTTGTGGAAGTTTTCATTCTTTTTGGCAGAACAGGTGTTTTGCAGTACTTTACAGTGAAATTTAGGAGTAAGATAGAGCCACAAACTTGAGCTGCAGCCTCTGCTCTTTAAGTAGTAAGACAAGAATTGAAATTTATGCGACAATACAAAGTGCCCTGTGGTCTAATGTAATACAATCCCTTTAAAGCATATGAAATCATGTAGCAGTGTAAGCAGCTAAGAGAGGCTACACAGACTCTGTGCAGGAATTTGGGCCTTATTTTTGGATCTTTGAGCAATTTTTATCCTTTCAAGTTGAGAAGTACGAAACTTCTAACAAGAGAACTGCAAGCATCAGGTCAAGAGGTGATTTTGCCCCTCTGCTTGGCTCTGGTGAGGCTCCACTTGGAGTATTTATCCAGTTCAGGATCCCTCCACATAAAAAGGACATTGATCTGTTGGAGCAAGTCAGAGGAGGGCCATGAAGATGATCAGAGGGCAGCACCTCCTTTCTGAGGACAGGCTGAAGGAGTTAGGGTTGTTCAGCCTAGAGAAGGGTCAGGGGGGACCTCATAGTAGCTTCTCAATAACTGAAGAGGGCCTACAGAAAGGCAGGAGTAGGACTTTTTAATAGGGTATGTGATGGCAGGACTAAGAATAATTGATGTAAATTGGAAGAGGGGAGATGTAGGCTAGATACAAGAAAGAAATTCTTTACAGTTGAGGGTGATGAGACAATGGGACAGGTTGCCCAGAGAGGTTGTGGATGCCCCCTCCCTGGAGGTGTTTAAAGCCAGACTGGGCAAGGCACTGAGCAACCTGATCTAGTGCAAGGTGTCCCTGCCTTTGGGAGGGGGGGTAGGAACTAGATGATATTTAAGGCCCCTTTCAACCCAGCTATTCTATGATATATAAGGGAAGAATGAAAACAGCATAGAGGCTTATTGTGTTATTTGTTGAGCTTCTCAGTGTTTTCCTAAATAGTTTTGCTGTTTTAATAATAATAGTTGTCTGTTCAACCTCCAGGATCCTATTCATTAATGCCTGTGGAAGTTCCTCAAAATCACAAGCGTTTCATCTGTGACCTGACTCAAGCCAGTCGCCTCGCTCTTTATGATTATGTTGTTGAGGAAACAAAGAAACAGAGGTCTAGATCCCAAATCACAGAAAATGACAGTGATCTTTTTGTGGATCTAGCAGCAAAAATCACCCAAGGTTTGGTCTCTTGTTAAATGTATGACTCAGAGCTTTCACTTTGTTCAGTTAAATGAGTTTTGTTGAAAACCAAACAGAATTGCTTGTGCTGTTTTTAGTGGGAAAAGCATACTGTTCTTAAAAGCCACAATGAAGACATCAGAAAGTGCTAGTCTATTGCCCTTTATGTTGTTTTCATTTTGAGAAAGCCTTGGAAGCCTCAGTGTTCTGCTCTTGTGTGTATCTCAGTGGATGTATCTTTAGTCTTTGCTGCGACTGACTTCATGTTGCTTAACGTTGCAAACTTACTGAGCAGCTTTGACCAGTATTGGCTGTAAGAGATTAAAGATTGCTTATGAGTAAAAGCCAAATAAGCAAGGTTGGCAGTTATCCGATGGAGCTCTTGAGCAATACACAAGGAGGTGTGTAGGAACCAGGCATCTTTTCCCTCTTGTGTCACGCCAGTGTCTTTGTCTCTTACTGCAACACTGGCTTTGAGAACACGGCCCCTATTTGGGTGGCATTTGACCAAACTGCAAGCTTGTGTATCAGTTCAGATCACTGTAAGGAAACTGAAGTCATATAACAAGAGTGGCTTGGTGGCTTTGTAGTCTTGTGTAAACAGCTGGCAAGAAAGATGGGGAGGAAGCTTGTGCTAAATTTGTAGTAGTTACTAAATGCTGGAGAAACTTCAGCAAGAACACAATGTAGTTTGTTTCCTAGGATAGCACCAGACTTGCATACCTGCAGTGACTATTTGTTTTACTTCCAATTTTTTTCTAGATGACAGTCAGAAAGGTCCAAAGTCTCATCTTGAAATTCTGGCTGAAATGCGAGACTACAAAAGGCGTCGGCAGTCATACAGGGCTAAAAATGTCCATATAACAAAGAAGTCTTACACTGAGGTGAGGTCTGAAAATAGACAGAACTGTTTTTACACAGAACTGTTATTGTACATCAGCAAAAGAAATGATACAGCTTTCCAGTCTCTCTGCTTCTTGTGCCCTGTCTTATTGAGTTGTACAGACTACAAAGAAATAATCGTCATTTGTTGCAGCAAGTTACAAGTAATAACAGCAGCATTTCTGATTATTAAATTTTTGATGTGAAAATGCCAGGAAGATACAGGTGAATGTCTATTTTTAAATGATGGTATTTAAATTTTTGCTGAAATTGGGCATTCAGACATCTGGTTGGAGGAGGTGGCTTTTTTGTTTTGGAGATGTTTACCTTCTGTCCGTTTGCTAGTTCAGGCTGCTGCTGTGCCACACAGCTTTTCTTCATTTTTCAAATTTGTCTTAATTGCCAGGTGATTCGGGATGTGATTGGTGTGCATATGGAAGAACTCAGCAATCACTGGCAGGAGGAGAATAGGTTGGATAATGCAGAGATAAGTGAAGGAGGAAAGTCAAAATCTTCAGGAAGGTATGTCACAGTTGGGAAATTCCTTAGAGATATCAACAACCCAATAGCCAGTAACATTACCCTATTACCCCTTTCTAACAGGGCATCTACCAACCTTGTCTGAGACACATATACAGTTTATTTTATGCTCTTGCTGGAGAAGCTGTCTGCATGAAGGATAGGTACACTTACAAGCATTTGCCAGAGACCTAGTGATAGTCTGTGTTTCTTCAGGAGATCTTCATGATGACAGTGGTGCAGAAACAAACTGTAAGGTGACACTTGAGGTGCTTGTTTTTAGCAATACAACAAATGCAAATGTAAAGGCTGTAACAGGAGGTTGGACTTGCTGGGCTCTCCAGCTGTAGGTGATAGCATAAAGCAGATGATTGAAGAGCTAAGGTGTTAAAGTGAAACAGAGTGAACCCCTTCTGCTGTCTCCTATTTCAGGAACAGAGGTAATAAGATTGAGGGACAGTGTTTATAAAAATACTTGGATTAAGGGGTATGCCAAGATGTGCATGCACGAGAGCGTTGACTTTGGGCCTCTTTTGGGAAGTGGTATGTCTCTTGGGGAGATAGAGAGATTTAATAAAATTTATGTTCTCTGTCTTGCACTGTTAGTAGCTCACTAGATTACAGTAGTGACTGTGACATGATTTGTATTGAATAAAATCAAAACCTTTGTTTCAGAAAGGAAGACAGGCGGTCAGCTTCAGTGGAGTCCCGGCAGTCCAGAGGAAGTGGTAAGGACTCTGAGCGCAGCAGGCACAGGAGAGAGACAAGTAGGAGCCCCAACAAATGGAAAAGGAGTTGGGAAAGAGGCAAAGAGAGAGATTATCGGAAAAAAAGAGAGAGGTGAGTATCAATAGGGACAGCTGCATTCTGCTTCTGAATCAGCACCTGTAGCCATTTGAGAATTTAGTGCAGCAAATTAGAATATTTAATCCAATTAAAAATCTAGGCTAATCTCACATACAGCATAATGAGTCATATGCATGAAGCTACTGAAGTTACTAACTGTAACATGCTGTGGGATCATACGAGACTTGAGAATTTACTTTCTCATCTGAAAGGTGGTACTTTCACTGTTATACTTTGGGGTTAGTACAGTATTATTATTAGTAGTACATTATTATATATAATTATTATTATATATATAATATATATATAATTATTATAACTAGTACATTATTTTACTCCTGATCAACATATGCATGGGAGGACATACTGTCTATTTAACCAAGTATGCTTATCACGTGTAATGCCAATTTCTGCTCTAGGGACTTGATTATTGGGATTCTTTCACTGATATGTGTACATATACAATCAGTTGACTAGCTTTTCTCTGGTGGATTCTTGAGAGCAGCTGATGCTTCAGTAGTTTTGTACATACTTTTAGGCAAAAGAAAATGTACCAATACCATCAACAAGGGAAAATTTGCATCTGCACAACTGTAGGCATGTGGGACCTGTGCTTGAGCAAAGACTTAAACTGTTGTTCAGGAGCCAATGCCACATTGTTCTTAGCTCCTGGGAAAAAATGCTGTAGATAACTATGCAGATAGGAATGATAGCTTGTCCCAAAGCTGGCTTCAAAGTACCAGAGATATCATTCATCCTGAACTAACTGCCACTATGGCACTGCATGACAAGGCTTTGATTAGAACAGTATGGAAAATAAAACTGTTTTAAAGTAGTTTACTTTCTTTCCTCAGAAGAGGACATGATTATATTTAATGCGTTTTCCATTTTCCAAGTATTTTGTATCCTTCAGATTCTGTCAGCCCACACAATGTTTGTGGTTTTATTTCAGGGATGAAGATAAGTATCACAGCCATAAAAGAAGAAAGTAGAAACAAGAACCTGATTATTTTCTTCATCAGCTGTTCAAAGGATGACTAGCATGGGAACTCTTGCTGCAGCTGTTAGGCCAGGGACAGAATCTTGGTGTTGCATCAGAGCTGTGCTTAGAGATGAAAAAGGAAATAGTGTTGAGGTTTGTTAGGATGGAAGCAGTATTTATTAGAAGATGTGTATCTCTTTAATTCTAATGCATCTGTTAATAAATTATATTGATCTCTCATCTATTTGAATTAAGGCTGAAGAATGAAGTCTGTGAGAGGCTGGACTAATTTGCCTGCATAATGGAGCTAGAACAGAGCTAGTCTCTGGAGTC
This sequence comes from Turnix velox, assembly GCA_013400935.1. Classification (NCBI taxonomy): domain Eukaryota; kingdom Metazoa; phylum Chordata; class Aves; order Charadriiformes; family Turnicidae; genus Turnix; species Turnix velox. The sequence continues at coordinate 52,665 of VZTY01007297.1, forward strand.
AGATCAATTAGAACTGCAAAAGGCACAAACAGAGCTCCTTTCCACCTGTCATTGCGACTTCTAGGAGCAGCACTCATGAAAAGATGGCACTTGCTGCCCAGTTATAGAATGAGCCCAAGGGGAGTTCTCCAACAGGATAAAATATCTTCAGCTACAGCCAGTAGTAAAAGGGCAATAGCAGAAAGAGTGCTTTAGAAGGGGCGTGATCAATAGGTGGAGAGAAATTCTCCTCTCCCTCTGCTCTGCCCTGGTTAGACCACATCTGGAAAATTGATGATGAAAGGATTGGAACATCTCCCTTGTGAGGAAAAGCTGAGGGAGCTGGGTCTCTCTAGCTTGAAGAGGAGACTGAGGGGTGATCTCATTAATGTCTGCAAATACATAAAGGGTGAGTGTCGGGAGGATGGAGCCAGGCTCTTCTCAGTGACATCCAATGATAGGACAAGGAGCAACAGGTACAAGCTGGAACATAGGAGGTTTCACAGAAATATGAGAAATAACACTTCTCCAGCAGGAGGATTGAACTAGATGATCTCCTGAGTTCTTCCAAACACTGACATACTATAATTCTGTGTAACAGGGAAATTACTTGTTCTCAAGCTCATGCTGAAATTTAGGATCAAAGTAAACTGGCAAAGATGATGATTGGCAATGACTTAGGCAAAAGACAAGCTGGTTTTGGGTAAAAGGAAAAGTCAGTGTTGCCAGAAGCATAACAAGAAGTGCACCAATGATAGCTACCCCCTTTTCTCTAAATTTAATTAATTTTGATTGTAAGAAAAGAAGTAAAATGTATTTATGAAGTACAAGCAGGAAGATTTCCCTAACAAAATACCTTTCACTCAATATAAACAGATCAGTGACAGTATCGCTCACAACTGGGGAGTGATACTATCACTGTTGGAGAGGCGGGAGGAGAACACAGCCATGTATTCAGTTAACACCCACTGAACAGCCATTTCAGGAGCAGAATGAAGAAAAGGAAGTGCTAGAGCAGAGGATCTGCTTGTATGCTATTGTACAAATAGTATAATTTGAATGCTAATTATTTTCTTCTTGCATGTATTTATTGCCTTTTTTTTCTTTTTACTTTGCTCTTACTTGCTGAATAGTGGGCTTGATCAAGATGCTGTTGAGGGCTGGGTCATAAAGTTTCTGAGCAGCACCATGCCACTCTGTTGGTCACTGGGAAAGAATAAAACAAATGTCTTAGGTCAACACTTTAACATGGTAAATCTGTACGTGGGTGTGTGTGTTAGAGAGGATACATGTGGCAGTTATATTAATTGTAAGCAAGAGCAGGCTGATTAACGAGTGATTCTTGTTGTCAATGTGGTAACTAGTGACAAAACAAATTTACGTGCTCCTGAATTTTTGAGCTCCCATGTACATAGAGTAGTAGTGTGTTGATTTTGCATAGTAAAGTTTTGGTTGTGGGGAGACTACAGGGTGGTTTCTGTAAGAAGCTGACAGAAGTTTCCCGTGTGCAACGGAGCCAAAGCCAGACAACCCTAAGATGGACTCACCAGTGGCCGAGGCTGAACACACTGGTGACAGTGGTAGAGTCTCTGCAATAATGCATTTCAGAAGAGGAAAAATTTAAGTGCACGACAGCAATTCCAGTGGCAGAGAGGAGTGAAAGTGTGTGAAAGCAACAGCTCTGCAGGATGTCTTATAGAGCTGATGAAGGCAACCAACACAAAGACCATTCCCAGAAGGAGTATTTACCATAGCAAACACAACAAAAACTGAACAGCCACACCGTTTAAGACTAAGTACCTACTAGATGTTTTCTAGGGAGAAGTAATTCAGGAGAAATACAACAGAAACTAGACTTCATGTGGGAACTCGCAGTTTTTCTCTCTCTGGTTTATGATCCAGATTAAATCAAACAAGCAGCCTATAAGATGCTGTGGGTTCCAGTACTAATCACATAGTACAAACCTGTCTATAATTGCTTCCTACAGGGAAAATTGTGCCACCAGATAGGGACTTCAATATTTCAAAGAAAGACAAATACAAATTTATCATTTAACAGCTGTGAGGCTGACCACTTAACAAGAAGCAGCTATGTACACATTTGATAGAACCTTTGTCACACTTCACTCCTCTCATGGCTATGCTCAAAGCAGAGATAGGCTATTCACCTGAAATTAGTTATGGAAAACCCAGAGAAGATCAATGTATTAGGATTAAATTAAAATCATTAAAATTCAATACAATTAAAATTGCACATAGGAATTTTTTACTTACGCTTGTTCTTTAATTCCAAGGAGGAATGCTTCTGTTTTTTCCTCTGGTATCTCTCCATCAATACTGGCCAAATATGAGTAAAGGAATGAGAATGTTTGGAAGGGAATGCGGGCTGCTCCACCTTCTGGGTCCTGTGTTAAAATTTCGCAGGCATGTTTCACTGAACAGAGTAAGGACTGCAGGGGGTTCAGTCAAGAAAGGAAAGGAACATGGTCAGAGTCATGAACATTTCTTGCATACCAAGACAAAAATCCATATTTAAACCGCTAAAAATAAAGATAGATGAGATAAAGGCTTTATCATCATTACACAGTTTTCAGCCCCAAATTTACCCTCTAGTGAAAGTCCAGAGATGGAAATAATAATCAAGGTCTCGTAAGAGACAGGAATAAAAATACCACAATATCATATTTGAAGATATGAGCTCTATCTCCATTTCAGACAGATTGCTACTGTACAAGCTCCAACATCACTATACCCAGTGATTTGTGTGTGTGTATTTATTATTCTGATGGATCTAAGTGAATTCTCAGCAGCAGTTAAAACAGACAAATCTACAAACCTTAGAAAATGCATGTGCTTGATTATTTTTATTATGATATTATTATATTCATTTCAAGAAGTGCTGATATTTGCTGGTTTCCATGTTTCTAGGCAAGTTCCATTTGCACAGTTAGTAATAAAATTTTATGAGTATTTCAATTCAGTCAAAGCCAAATAACATCTGAGTAACCTTAAAAACCACTGTTCCTTTTTTATTTCAATGAGGCAAAGAGTCCAAACAACAGAATCATGTTGGGAGGGGACTGGAATCAAGAAATAGGCAGCAGAAATGAATATATATCTGCAAAAATAGACACAATTGCCTCTCTAGAACATGTCAACATTCAGGGCTTCCACTGCAACATTCTCACTATATTATTTCATATGTATTTTCTTTTTACTGCCCCTTCTTCCCTTCTGTGGAAATATTAAAAAGCATACTTCATAAGAACATCAGCTTAATGTATTTTATAATCTCTTATTCTCTTGAAATGCTCTGCTGAGATTTTATTACTGATATTAAAAGAAAAAAATGTACATTTAGTAACATTAACTGCTTCTGTTGAAATATAACCAACTACACAACTAAAAATTAGTGGTTTAATTTCTCCCTCCAGTTCTCTTCCACAAACATTTACAGTGATGCTATATTGATGCATCATTCCTGTCATCCTCTCTCGTCCAATCTTCCTGCAGACATTCTTACTCTTCTGATTGCTCTACTACCCCAGTAAACTGAGGACTTAGACTTCTTTGTGAACAAAACCTTATGGGAAACAGAAATAAACACTTTTTCAGCTGCTGCAAACCATTCTCCAAAGTGAATTTCCATTAATTATTCTATCATTTTTCTCATACATGATCATATACTACTGTTTGCATTTGGATATGAGGGCTCCTGCTGTGAATGTACATACCCCGCCGAGCACACTACACCCAAGCGCCAGAATCTTCATCCATTCCACCTCCTCACCAAAGTCATCTAACTGCAGGATAGCATTCAGCTGCTCCTCTGGCAAGCACAAATCCTTCCATTTTTCCTTCAGTTCTGCAGCATTCACCATGCCTTTGGCAGAAAGCTTTAAACAAAACCATGTCTCCACAATAAGAACTCTGAAAATTAAGCTGAAACTAGGAACTTACGCAAGGTAAATCAAACATTTGACAGTCAGCCTCCCCAACCACCCCAGCATTTCTTGATGTCATTGAGCATTTGGTAAAGGCTGCTTTGTACCTGTTTGTGCAAGACTTTGAGAAGTCCTGGTGTCAAACCAGCTTCTGTTTTCTCGATTGCTAAAGGCATTTCAACCCTCTCCTTCACAGGAAGGGGCTCACCTTTTGACAAGGCTGCAAAATACCTAAGCAAATGGAAGAGTATCACATTTCAATGCCCATGGCCATTACAAACAGTCAATGAACGAATCTACACTCTCCTGCGCAGGAGTGGAATCACTCAGCAAACCATCTGCCCATCTCCCTGTGCCCAGATACCACCTTTCTTTGTAGTGGAAACCACAGCCTTTAGATTTCAGGCACTCCTTTTCATGACACCCTAGTAATTCTTTAACTTACTTTGTACACGATATACTTAGCTCTTCTTGGCAAAGATAGTGGTTTATTAACATTAGTGTGTGCTCACAGACCAAAGCATAGGCTTTTCTCATTTGATTGATGTGCACCTGAGGGCTCATTTAGTTAATATTCCCTTCACAAACTACCTGAAAAGCACAATTGGCTATTTACACTGCAATTCTCTCATCAGACTTTCTACCATTTCTATCTGCTCCAAAATAAAATTTATACCAGTGCAGATTGGGAATTAGATGCAGATACTTTTCATTATAAGGCTGCCACAGTCATAAGAGCAACCACCTCTGTCATGATTGGTCAGCAATTTGAAATGTACAAGGAAAACTTAGTTTTCATTCATTCACTTAGTTTGTGCTGAATCTATCTGCCCTGGTCAGCTATGTCCATGCCCAAGCTGTCCCATGCTGTGCAAATACTTGCCAAAGTGTGACTACAGAAATAGATGCATGGTATGTAGGTACAGAAGACACCTGGGCTATTTTCCAGCTGGATCCTTTTCCCCATTTCATTATTTACGGGGACAAGCACTACACCAGCAGCACTATTGAAACCACAGCCTTGCTCAGCCTCTGCTTCTCAGCTGGGGTAAACCTCCTTATCCATCATCCAGAGACACACACTGCACCCCACCTCCATCCTGGTCCGAAGAAATGACATGCTGTTTTAGGCCCTTCCCATTCCTTTCCCAAAATGCAGCTGCAGAAATTCAGCTTGAGGCTTTTTTTGCCTTTTAATGTACAAGCCAGTCTCCTTCCTGGCTTTGTTAGTAGCCTCCCTTCCCTCAGTGTAGATATTTTTCAGTCCAATTGAGAACATCTCACAGATACCATTCAAGAACTTGTTCACTCAAACCACAGGAAAGAAAAAAATGATCGAAGTTGATGGAACAGAAGAAAAGAAGTTAAAGGAGAAACATTCAAACATATTAAATCAGACTTACAAAGAGAGATTGTCCCAAAAATGCAAGTTTTTAGTCCCTTTTCCCACTTAAATAACATCTAAAAATACTCCTATTTTTTACTGCAAACAGAAAAAAAAGGGCAATCTAAGAATTAGAAAGCTATTTTTTAGGTTTCCTTTAAATTCCCAAAATTAAATCCCACATGAGAGGAAGGGGAAAAAAAGAAGGTTGTCTGTATGGAAATAGAACTATTCTAGAAATATGCAGTCCAAAAATGCAACAGAACAGAAAATGAGAGTTATGCTATTTTAAAAAGACTCACATGGTGCATTAATGCACTGAAGCATGTATGCAGTACACAGATTGGTTTAATATTCAAAGCCAGCTCCACTGTCCAATAAACAGGACCACTAAGACTTTGTGGATTCACATATATAACCCTACATCATGATGTGAACTTTATACTTACGCAGCTGACCACTGCAAGATATCATGAGGCTGAGTTCTAATAGCAGCTTTAGTAAATTGCTTCAGAATATCAGGTAGCTCGGGAGGGATTCTGATCTGCTGAGCACAAAACATGGTTTCTGGAAGAGGCATGGTGTGTTTGTGTTTGGTTATAAAGGTCTGAAAGAAATAACAATAAAACAGCAGCTCACAGATACAGAACGTGAATGAAAAAATGCACATGTACACAGGAGCCAACAGTGCTTGTACCCAATTACCCTCCTGTCCTGCTCAACAACTGGGGCTACTGGAGAACAGACAGACTCTGACAGGTGAGCAGGTAAGCACAGTGTAACTAAGAAAATCCTACATTGGATGGCAACACCAAGTAATAAACTGAAGCTGCTCAGGCACTACCAATTGTTACTTTAACAGGTTATTTTAGACAGTTTTAAATGGATTTATCTGCTCAAACCTGTCCCATTATGAATTTGTAAAACAGACGAGTCACACCAGACATGCCAACATGACAGCTAGCTATGCTGACAGCTTACTATTGCATGCTAGGAGAGGCTTGTGATTTTTGTACAGAGGCTAGAGCTTACATGCTGCCAAGTCTCTACTGGGTTTAGGTATTCACTGTAGTAAAAAAGTTACACACCTGTGCTCCCAGCAGACCTTTATAAAAAAATTAAAGTGATAAGCAGAATATTAATGTGCTCTGCAGTTAGACTTCACACTTTGCTCATACCTACCTGCTCTGCAGGTAGGTTTGTCCCATTCAGGATGTCCCTTCTTGCAAGGAATCCTGTTCTCCAGGATTCAAAGGAAGGAACATAGGTGATTGTATGACCCTTCTCCCATTATAGCCATGGGGTACATTTGGTAGGAAATTTGGGCACTCATTATTTCAAGGAGAAACTACAGGCTACCCAAGTTGATTCAGCAATGAAAGATGAAAAAATGTCACCTATTTCAGAAGGATCCTTTCAACAAGAAAGGATTCAATGTAACAGCATCCTTTATACTTTGATATTTATTTTTAAATTTGAAGGTGAAAATAAAAGTATCTGTCAGGTGTACATCTCCTCCTATCATGTGAATTTTCCTGTATCGGAAAAATATTTAAATAAGTTGCCTATGGAGGAATGAGACTGTTGTGACTCAAAGCTTCTCAAAGGATCAAAGAATACAGAGAACTCAATTTCTGGAGAAACACAGACTGGGTACAGCATTTATATTACTCCAACGTACTAAATTTGCACTAGGGGCAGACTTGAGGGTGTGTGTTTAATTACAGCATTGGTCACACACTTCAAGAAACAATTCACAAAAGCAGCCCTAGCTAAGGAACAGAAGCTGAAGGAAGAAAGTTGGTGATAAGCTGAAGAAAGCTTTGAGGAAGGAATACACACATATATGCGTGTTCCCTTGGGAAGCAGTCAAAAATTACTAAAAAACTAAGCAGAAAAGTAGAACTGGAAAAAAATCAACATAATACCTGCTTTTCTATAATAAGTTACAGAATCATAAGGTTAGAAGGAACCTTCAAAGATCATCTAGTCCAATCCCCCTGCAGTGAGCAGGGACATCCTGTACTAGACCAGGTTGCCCAGAGCCTCAGCAAGCCTGGCCTTGAACATCTCTAGGGATGGGGCCACCATCATCTGTCTGGACAACCTGTTCCAGTGCCTCACCACACTCAAGGGGCACAACTTTTTCTTGATGTTTAATCTGAACCTGCCTTACACCAGTTACTAATGATCAGATCTTAGAAGGTTTGAGGCTGTCAGGGACCTCTGGAGGCCCATCTGCTCCACCCTCCTGTTCAAGAGGGGCTGCCTGGGTTTTGCATATCTCTAAGGATGGGTACTGCACATCCTCTGTGGGCAGCCTGTGTCAGTCCACAGCTACCCTCAAAGTGAAAAAAAAGATTTCCTGACATCCAGAGGGAACCCCCTGCACCTAAAGCACATCTGAGGAGCAAACAGAAACACAGTGTAATCATCCAGCTTGTGCAGCTTTTCACCATCAGTCCATGGCCATACCCACTGCCTGTGCTCTACCAAAAGTCGCTCCAATTCTTCCACCTCCGATTAGCTCTTATTTTCTATTGTTTTCCTCACGCACCCCAAATTAGCCCCAGGTGTTTCGGTTACTAGGCAAACCCCACGACTGCGTGCAGGCAACGGCTCATCCTACTGTAAGCTTGGAGCCCAACAGGGGCCCGGCAACCCACCCCATCCCTTCTCCCGGGTCGTCTCCCGCTCCGCACGGCGTCGGCCTTTACCGGTCCGAGGCAGCGCCTGGGGGGCCTCGGCAACGGGAGAGCTGCGTCCAACGGCTCCAACTGCCGCCCCGAGCAAACGCGGCAACGGCCACGCGCGGCCTCCCCGCCCCCTTCACCTGCTACGCTAGACGACCTCGCTGCCACGGCAACGCGGGGGCCAGGAGAGGAAAGAGGGCCGGCGCCTCCGAAAGGAGCCTGTCGGGCAAGGTGGCGGCGGAGCTCCGTTATGGTGGCGGCGGCCCATGGGCGCTGCGCAGTCCGCTCCCTGCTCGGCTGCGCAGTGACAGCGAGACTCCCCCCTCCCTCGGCTCTCACACCTCCTTTTCCAGACTGGGGCAGGATGGGAACAAATACAGTTCCAGCCTCAAGATAGATTTATGGAAGTGTATTCCCTAAAATCCCTGTTAGTGGCGGTGGCTGCCGGTTTTCAGGACAGCTCCACCACAAGCACCTGGGCCGGTCAGCCTCCGTGGTCATGGAAATTCACAAGACCGTGCTAGCAGTTCCCAGTGCCTGCTGCCCCAAACCCGGCTCCTCTCCCACTGCTCCAGAACACTAAGGAGCCACCAAGTCCTGGCAAAAGGCTACTAGACCTCTGCCCTGTCCTCTGCGAATGAAAGTAGCACTGGAGGTAATCTGAATTATGTTATCTGTGAAGATACTGGTCTATCTCTTGATGCTACTCCTATCCTTCCTAGCACAGGCTGGAAATAGCCTGAGCACTCAACTGAACTTGGTAATAGCATTACTTGCTTTAGAAAGCCTTCACAAGCCAGTGCCCCAGAGAAACCTTAGACTGCAGGTTTTTTTGGTAACTCTTTGCCCCATTTCAGACATACAGCACCTTAGTTGGAGCTAGCCCCTTTTTAATCCACAGCATGTTGCCCCACTGCTGAGCAAGGTTTTGCAGGACAGAGAGAAAATGGTGCTCTCTGGGAAACAAAAAGCACACGTTGTAACAACTGTTTAATTTTCTATGAAACATGAATCCTCTGAAAAGGCTCCAGGACAAGTACTGGGCTTCAAAATTGTTCCCATATGCCTCCAACTACATGAAAACAGCAAACACAGAATGACACACCTGTTCTTTAAATGGGCAAATGCTTTAAAAGAATTAAGAATGACAATACCTGTAGTAAAAGTTATTCTGCAGGGATTTACAGAACGGAAATAATTTAAAAATGCAATCAGATTTTCAAAGGTGTTTAGGGATAGGGATTCCTGTATCTGTGGACCCACCTGGAACTATCCTGAAGATGCTGAAACAGTAAAGGTCATACCTTCAGTCCTTCCAGCTATTTGGTCCACTGCCATACAATTATACATGAAGCTGACAGACCATACCATGGGAAATAGCAGCATGCAAGTGGAATGTTTCTCTGTGACTATTTCATGGAACATAATGTATTCTTAAAACAGTTTTTCTTTAATATGAGTTGTAAACTGGTAGAAAAAGCAAAAGGCTGAAATTTTCACACTAAATTATTTGAAAATAAGAGACAAATCATTGCATGATGCTGCAGAACACGCTTAACCTGTAAATGTGTAACCAAATATTTTATTGATGCTTACATGAAACAAATTTACAAAACAGACTGTATCAGTAACAGAACACCTCTGGAAGATGTGCTGCTTTGCTCTGCAAAAGTGAGGATGTGCACTGCTCTTCTCTGTACTTTGACCCTGGATGACCCTGTTTCAAGAGTTACAGTATTCTTCACTACCCTAGTCTCCTGATTTAAAGCAGAACCATGTTGTACTGGACATTTTCTACTCATTTCTCCTGTGTTACCAACACACAAAGTACGGCATAATTACTCCTGCTTTAAGTGTAGCATGTTGGGATAGCACCGAGTTCATTCTAAGGAGTCATTTATACTTCAGGAAACTAATGTTTTTAGCTAAAACCAGCACGCTTTTCACCCGTGATTCCACTAAAACAACTGTCTGAAGATTACTGTAATTCATGGATATATGAAAAGAAAGAGACAGCACAAATTGTAAGAGTGGAATGACTTCTAAGATGTTAAGTAAGATCAAGATGCAGGTAAAGGAGGGAGACTAGCTTCAGTTTTAAGGGTCATTGGTGTGATGAGTTGCTAATTATATACAGGTTAATGCAAGGTTAGTTAAAGAAATGTGGGCCCTTTTAGGTAAGTAACGTGACACTTTCAGTGAGGAAGAGAGAGATCACAGAAAAGCACGGGCCAACAAATCCTTTCTGCTGAGGAAGAAAGGGAGATCCCAGAAAGTCACAGCGAGAGGGCCACTGATGGGGCACACTGAGAATCATAGCCCAAAGTCATAAAAATTACATCAGGAAAAAACTGATCAAACTCTATGACAACACAGGCAGTAAATGCACAAAAGCATAGCTTTGGTGAAAGCAGTAACTTATTCTTCGTAGACACTAATTACTTTCCCCATGCATTTTACCAATTACTATGTTATTTAAGGAGCATCAAAAAGCACATCTGTAGACATAATTCTTGCTTTATAACAGTACTATCTGGTTTCAGATTAGAAATTCTTTTATTGCTTCCAGCTTCCCTGACCCCTGGTCAGAACTAGCCAGAATATCCTGTGGACACTCCATTCGAATGCAACAGTATTTTTCACTTGATCACATTCCTTACCAAACTCAACCAGACCACTAATACAGGTTCAATGCATAAATTCTGTTCAACAGAAATAAATAATGAGCTTTTTGCAGTGTTCTCTACTTTTATAAGCAACACGTCTGTTCTCTCTAGGTAAAACAAGTTCATTTTTCAGAAACACTCCTTTGATCACTCCAAGTGATTGACAGCTAAGTTGAAGTGTGTGTGGTGTCTGCCTCTCACCCAGATGTCAAACAACTCCAGACATGATTGATTTCTTCTCACACAGGAAAAAGCAAGCACCTATGCAGATTTGGCACTACTCAGCAAGTAAGAGATAACATCAAATCAGCATATAAGCAGCAAAACTGATGTGCAGAGTTGTGAAATAATCTTCTCATTTCTTCATCTTTCAGTATTATACTGAATTCAGAATATTCAGTTTATTTGGAACAGAATTGGGCCTTTGGAAATGTTTTCCAAGAATTTCCACTAATAACTTTGATTTCAAAATACTGTTTCTGAATTTGTGCTGACTTCTAAATGAAGAAATTAAACCCAGAAGTATAGCTTTTCTGGAATAATCACACTTAATGAAGTCACTGTTAACTATGCATTTCTTTAGTTCCAGTTCATCTGATTAAAACCTGAAATTTTGGACTAAGAGAGCTCTAAGTTACCATTATATTTTGTAAAAGTTGCTTCCTGAAAAGTTTGCACCCTGAACTTCATTATACTGCCAAGATTCAGTTCCCTGCTTAATGTTTTTATTACTTTTATGATAATTTCTAATGAACTCCCCTCACTGCTCAGGCTGTACATTCCCACGGCAAGAAACCCAAGAACACTAACAAGTAATTTCCAGTCTGTATATATTGAAAGGATAGAGAATGGAGAAGGAGAAAAACTGACACTGATCAGCATCCCAGGCAGTGGAATCAACAAATCAGTTACTTTGATAGGAAGGAAAAGAGCTTTGTAAGGAAAAGAGCATTTTACAGAGTTCCCTGAAGCACAGTGGGGTTGCTGCAAAGATTTGCAAGATCCTTGCTCGAGCTTAGGGGAAAGCAAGAAAAAGATGAATGCACTCAGGTGAAAAGCGAAGTGAATACTGCAGTTAGTGTCTGTCATCTTGCTGAGGTTACTGACAGAAAATTGGCCACAGGTCCAGAGGGCCCTTGGAAATAAAATCAAGTAGCTTAGGCTCTACTCACTGGAGAAGTGTGAGTCAGAGAAATTATAGAGCCTGCAACTATTTTTAATCAGTATAGAATAACCTGTGTAATACCAGTCAAAGCCATACTACAGTTAACTTATTTCAGTATGCAAAAGATAGCTGCAGGGGCATCTGACAAGACATCTTAGATGAAGTCCTGTAGAACTAGGAATGATATTAGATGCTCAACACCACAAAGGGGATACAATGAAACCAGTACACATCTCCAACCCCTCCACTCCAGACCCAAGTTCAACAGAAATTGTGAAGAAAGCACAAAGAATTTCTCCCACTGGAAGAGTAATATAAGATCATAGCATGCTGGATTACCCCAGCAGAAATGGAAGCCAACAGCACCAGAGCTCGTCAGCTGTCATAGTAACAACCAGTGAACTCACATGCTTATACTATCAAGTTTCTGTCCCAGAGAAGTACACACAGCACAGCAAAGCAACTGATTAAAATTTAAAATGAAGTGATGTTCTTTAATTCTAGTTCCATACAGCTGCCATCTTCTTTCCCAAAGCACGCAGAAAAATAAAGAGATGAGGAGATTTTTTTTTGAGAATTCATAATGGTCAGTTTCAGAAGCAAACTTCATTTCACCCAGGATCTGTAAAGCAGTGTAAAACCACATTGGCTTGATTCAAAACCAGTTCTCCATAACAAAGCACAAATACAGATAATGTAAGCCACACTAAGATAGCTACAGTTCACACTACATGATTGGCCCAATTCAGTTTTCTCTGTCACTACTTGTAAAATAACAGTAATAAGAAACAGCACAAGGGCTTTTTCTTAATAAATTTTAATGTTAAGATCAGTTTGTCTGGATAAAACCACCAAGTTACAAGAACCACACTACTGCAAATTCTGCATGATGCCCAGTAGTGCTTACAATATTTGAGTGGCAAGACTCTTCTGGATCTGTTTATGGAAGATATGTTGAAAGACAGAACCTTGGCATAAGTAACAATGTACATTACCAGGGAATTTAATCTTGTGAAAATATATGTGTCCCACAATGTACACCTCTGTAAATAGTCAAATGCACTATTTATGCACATCAAAAATATATGGGGCAAGTATTCAATTTAGCATTCAGTCAGCAACAGTAACTAAGACAGAAATATTTTGGTTATTTTTCTATTATTTCATTTCACTGGAAATTGCCTAGTAAATTACTCTAAAGATTCAAAACCATCAGGACATCTAATTCTGTAAAGCAGTACTTTCTGATCTTCTGATAGTGACAGCTCAGTGCTCCTACCACTAGATTTAAATGGATTTGGCTTGTGCTCATTGCCTTAGAAAGAGACCAGGCACCAAAAAAATGCACTTCCACCATCACATTAGTCCAAAACATGCCAGATCGGAGATGTGATATCAATAGGAGATGACACTCCTAAAGCATCTGCCAGATTCTCAAGCATTAATTATATACACCTAGGTTTTAGTACAGAACACTGAAGGACACTGTACTGAGTAGCAAGTTAAACATTCCATCAATTTTATGATTACTGTAGAAGATGCTCTTCTTCTCTCCATTCAAACTAGGAAAGATACTGCAATCAAGCATGTGATTTGATACCATTTAAAGCTTTGTGATACTGTTACATAATTTTTAAAAAAATATCTACATAAACCCCCCCCAACATTACTGCAAAATAACTCCATCTACATCTAGAAATAAGACAGACTTGATTTGGTGGCTCTTGTTTGACTGCGTCATTGCAAAGAAATGTAACTTTTCTTTGCCTTTTTAATAATACATGCATTTCCCTGACCCACAGACAATAAAAGATATGTGTTAAATTACTTTCTCAATATTATTCTCATAAAAATTGACAGTGACCAATTCTGAAAGAAAAGAGCATTTTTTTTTTGTGGGCCCTTTTTTTTTACTACTCCTTTAAAAAGTAATTATGCAATATAAAATTCATAGTACAATTTTCAACTTTGGTAACTCAGAGAAAAATAAAAGATTTCAAGCTTTTAAATTAAAGACCAGGTTAAAATGTTGCTTACACTATGCTCTTTCTGTGCAAGCACATCAGATAAGGTTCACCCCTATTCTTGAGGACCTGAAAAATAGTATTATCCATAGGAAATTCTACAATTTAAGTTGAGAACTTATCTAATTTTCCCTGGTACCTTTAAATGCTTCTATCACCTAAGCCTCAATAAATCTTTTACTTACTGCTTCAATTAAGGAAATGCTGACTGCCAAAGGCAACCCCCCTCCTCCCTCAACCAAACAGAAAAATCCAGCTAAGCCCCAACAAGTACATCTGAATTCTCAGAAGAGGAAATATTTTCTTGATTTAACAGCAACTGTACAATATTACAAACCTAGACACATGATAAACAATCAGGCAATAGAAAAAAATGTACAACAGCTTTGGTGTTATACAAAATAATAAAAAAAGACTTGACAGCAAGATACATAGTTCATTATGTTCTCACCATGGCCACTTCATTGCTGATTGTAAGACAGTTATTTACTTTTGATATTCTCTGCGAGGCCTTTCCACTCATGAAAAATCATACTATATTACTACAATAAGAACTGTTATGAACACCATAAAGTAAGCTCCAAATTTTATAAAAACATCTTGCCTCTTCGTGCTATTGCTTTGTGGCACATTGTCAACAGAACAGCAGTCCAAAATAAAGTGACAACTAGATTTAATAAATTAATATACTTTTTTAAAGATGTACAATGCACATTCTTTTTAATCCAAGGTTTTAGGGTGTCAGGATACTTCTATTCACACATATACAGACCTCAGACAGCATTGATAACATCAGAAAATGCAGATTAAGGAACAGAGCCTTAACTGCTCTCTGGATGCTAACAGAAGCCAAAACACTGCTGAGAGTATTATTGGGAGAGATATCCAAAGACCAAAGAAGTCTATGAAAAAAGAACATGTAAAGGCAAAGGGAAGGTCAAGATGTTTAATATGACCATCTATTCTTGTGAAGATTGAGGTGGAGTTGTTGATGTGCCTTGTTTACCAGATTTTCGCTCATAATTCACAAGTCGTTGTCCAACAAGGTACCTGGGATTATAGTAAAAAAGAGGAGAAATTAACAAAACTGTAACAGAAAATCAGTCTATCTCTTTTGCTGCAGAAGTACTTTACTCATTTTAGTAAAAGTTATTCTACAAGCCATCCCTCCCTCTTAATAGTCATCAACCATTGTATAATTTTGACATACAAGCTGAGTGAAGATTCAAAATACAAAGAGTGCCTTTGCATTGTTTATATACCCAGCCCCTCTGCTGGATGGGTCATTTAAGAGCATCTTAGCAGTGCCTGTCTGGGCCACTGCCATTTGAACGTCTGGAACAACCGCACTGATATGGAAACAAATGAGAGTGCTAATGAGTTTTAAATTCCAAAAAAGAATTTGCCAAAATGCAGAGTATGAACTTGGTAAAAGAACGAGAAGCTCACCTAGCCAATGAAAAATATCCTGGTTGAAAAAAGTAAAAATTGTAAAAGAATAACTTTTACTACATTTTAATCCCTCTTAATGGGAGAGAAAATAGCCTAATGCTTAAGGACTTTGAGATTCCTTTATTCAAATTCTATTTCAGCATCAAACCTATTTAGCTGTTTTTCCACCTTTCACATTCACATTACAACTCCTTTCCATCTAAATTTCCATGCTTCCTATTTGTTTGCTGATTCTCCATGAAGAGGCCACTGCCATTTCCTTTAGAAACCTTTTTACCACTGTTCTTATTCTCATCACAACCATCATGTACTTTCTGTACATTTTAGAATGTCATAAAAACTGGTATGTGCTTTTGAAATTCATTACATGAAAAATCTAAATAAACATATATCTAAGCGGTAAATCGCCACTAGCTAGCATACCTGCTTACTTTCTGAAATAAGATAATTAAGTAACCATTCTTGTAGAGAAAAAGTTTGTATAATACTTAAGAAGTTCATTTAATATCAAAGTAGTTTTCACTTACATTTTCACAGCCTTGCACCCTTATATCTTATTTAGAGAAGAAAGCAACTTGTAATATTAATACAAGTTGCAATTCAATATGCATTCTGCCTGATAATAACACTTAGCTCAAAGCCCACTTATAAATATCAGCTATATGTACTACAGCACATGCTGTGAAAAAAGCTGGCAACAGGATTTAAATCAGCTGACCAAATAAAAGGTGCTAAGATAAGTTTGGTTACAATTCTCCTAATATTTCTAGATACTATTAATTTCACATTATGACATAGTGATAACATCAACTTGTCCTTCAAGACTGCAGAGGGGGAAGCAAACAAGCAATTGGCTTCATCTGTGGTAAAGCAGATTCACATTACACATAATCTATTCCTGTGTTTATCTACCTGAACCACAGCTAAAACATTTACCAAGAGAGTTTAGCTCCGTTTTATAGGGTCATTAGTCTAGAAAGCTTCTTAAAATCTGTATTAGTCTTAAGTATCTACAACATCTAAATTCAATATGAACTTGGTATCAAATTTTAAAATGGAAAAATTAAGAATGCCACACGATATACTCACTTGTCATTTTTAATATGTTCATAAAGGCGCTTGAACTGGCGGACTTGGAAAGAAAGAATTCCCATCAAAACCACCACCATAAGCAGAAAAGGATAAATCCGTCGCTGAACTAGGTTTTGCATTTCAGCAGTGACTCCTACAAAACAAGACACAAACCTCAATAATCTAATGTTGCTGAAGTCACTCGTGCATTTCTGCTTCTGTACTTGTTTCTATACTTTCTTAATGCTGTAACTTCAATAGGATATGAAATAAATAACATATCTATCTCAGAAATCCAACATGACAGCTGCTGCTCTTTTTCATCTGAAGCATTAAAGCTGAAAATTTTCCATTAACACAGTGAAAATCCTCAGCTCTTCTTGCATACTGACATCTGCATATTTTGTATCAGAAGAAAGCTGACACTACGTAAGACTCCACCTGAGTGAGATGTAGAAGAATAGAACAGGATTTCTCGAATATGTTAACATAGCAACAAAGAACTAGCAACAAAGACAACTCCTGATGAAAACACATCTGCTCTGCTTCTATTAAAACCAGGTGCCTCAGTTATGAGGAGAAAGGAAACTCTGAAAAAATAATCTATACTTACAATCTACATTCCAATACTGAGTGAAAACTTTGAAACAAAATTAGTATTTTCACTGGTTCTAAGCTTCCTTTAGAATCTCACAGGTCAGAAAAGCTCAACATAGCTCTTAAACAGAGACTAAAAGACTGACTAGATACCTACATTTCTGCTGTTAGATGTTATACAATCCCATACTCTAGATGTACTCTGCACTTGACTCCTTAAAGAGCCCGTTAGAAGACTGCATCAAATTTCTCAAAATCTCCAGAACTTTTAAGGTGATAAAGTAATCCTTAAGCATTTACATTTGCTGGCAAGGGAGAATGTTCTTATTGGTTATTTATTTATTTATTGTTTAATAACCTAGAGCTTGAAGTCTTACTTTCATAGATACACTTACATTGCTCAAAACCACCAGATGATAAGCAAGTATTCTGAAGGTATACATACCTAATAAAGGTACAACGCCAGAAGCTATGATGTATGGTACACACAGGGAAAGTAAAAGAACTGAGATTACAGGTGCTGCCAATTTACGGATTATGAAGTGTAAATCAATGTTACGAATTCCATTTGCATATACCTGAGAAAAACAAGTTTAGAAACAGAAAATCAAGATCATGCTTTGCACTTACTGTAATAATTATAAGGTTTTACACAATTTTCTTAATTTGAGAAAAAGGAAATTCACAACTTGAAAGAAACCATGATAGCCACATTTAAAGAACTATTATTATCAGGCAGAACGCAACTTGCATTAATGTTATAAGTTGCTTTCTTCTCTAAGTAAGGTATAAGAGTGCAAGGCTGTGAAAATGTAAGTGAAAACTACTTTCTTAAGTGTTATATGAACTTTTCATCTACAAGATGGATTAGGCTATACAATTTAAACAGATTCTACAAAACTAAGAGAAGAGCCACTGAGAAGAGTCTGGCTCCATCCTCCTGACACTCACCCTTTACATATTTATAAAACATTAATGAGATCACCCCTCAGTCTCCTCTAAGCTAGAGAGACTCAGCTCCCTCAGCCTTTTCGTCACAGGGAGATGCTCCAATCCCTTCATAATCTGTGGCTCTGCGCTTGACTCTCTCCAGCCATTTCCAATCCTTCTTGAACTGAGGGCCCCAGGACTGGACATAATACAGCAGATTTGGTCTAATAAGGGCAGAGTAGATGGGGGAGAACCTCTCTCCACCTACTGACTACACTCCTTCTAATACATCCCAAGATGTCACTGGCAGTTCAGTTTTACTCAATTACTCGAATTACATCATTACTACAACAGTAAGTCTGTTTTCTGGCTCAGACATTTAAAAAAAAGGTTCAAAATTTATTATACAATTTTTTCCTACCTGTTCAATAACAGTTTTCAGCCACCACTGGGGACCCATCAGTGTTATGGCAGCAATTATTTTGGCATGCAGAACTCCAAGAGCCCAGTCCTAATTTTATAAAAATGGGATTGTTAGTATTAACATTTTTTTAAACAGTTTTTAATCCTAAAGCTTTCAGAGCAGCTTGTTACTATTACATATAAGTGAACAGATAATTACTTTTCCATTTATATATAACATTCTCTGCAAGAGGTCACATCTTCTGCAAAATCCTAAGAAATAAAGGAGGCTCTCAAGATTAACTGACATCCCTGAAATAATCAAATCCAGGGAACCAGAAAAATCAGCTACTACTATTAGACTAAGGAAATACAAAATAAAAGCATTACACTTACTTAAAGCAACTGACTAACATTCTGGTACAAAGGAATGAACACTGCTAACATTTACCTAGAAGTAAGTTATTTTTATTCTCTCAAAAAGAAGAGAAACAAAGCCCAAAAATGCTCACAAGAAGTCAGGAAACAGAGTCTTTTTGTCTTCTAAATTTTAACTGTTCACAAAATCCTACCTGATGAGAGAAAAGCTAAACAAAGCAAGACAATGCTCTTTGCAGAAGAAGTCACACAATTCAGAACAAAATTTATGCTTTAATTAGTAATGCAATTATTATGGCATGAAATTAAAAGAACATGATTTAACAACAGCCCTTTAGAAAACAACGCACACCATGACTTAGTCCCTTTTGAATCAGATATCTCTATGAGATTCTTCAGTAAGAACCATCCATCAAAACTAGAATTCAAAGTACAGGCTGACAAGGCAAAATAAACAGCTACAGAACTAGTAATATTTAAGACAACATTAACTTTCTTAAACTGCTAAGGAAATAGGTTTTCTTCAACCGAGTATTTGAAAATGCAGCTTTTTCTGTTAACATCTATTACCCCAGATACATTCAAAATTTTTGAAAATTATTATTTAAAATGTTAGTGTCAAAAATAGCTTAGTGTTTGTTCAAAGCATGTAAGCTTTTGTATAGCTATATTTTGTGAGAGATGGAAATTAGCTCCTTTTAAATTTAGAACAAATCTCAAATGCCTGAGGGAACTGTGTTACAAGAAAATAAAACCTTTCAGTATGATTAATTATGAACTTTTAAAGAACTTTGTACTTTGAACACAAAAAAGTTAAGAATTTTCAGAATCTCAAGGGTCACAATTTTTTTCCAAAACTTTTGGAAATCATGATTATCTACCATTGCAATCACATGATGTCCTGACTTACTAGTTCTTTACTTAAAGAGACATCTCCAAATATACTTGCACTATAAAATAATGGAATATTTAAATTAGCAGCCAAATTCTTCTCTATATTATGCCTTTCAAATACTTGTATACTGTAAATAAATCAAAGGTTGTTTGCAGGCATCTTTGAAAAATCACTATCTTTGAAAACTGTCTTATCATTTAGTGACATGCATTCTAGATCTGTTGAACTGTAGTTCCCTCAGTTAGCTCTTGAGTTACAATTACTTTCATAATTCAGCCTAAGTGATACAATCCATTGCACCTTCATTTCTTTCATCAACCTGCATAAAAAAGTTTTCATTCCCTTAACTTGTGATACTTGCCTGAAGTAAAACATTAGCACTGCAAGATCTCATATCAAAAATATGACATCTCAGCCTAAAACTAGAATGATCCTAAAGCATATCAAAATTTCATTTATAGTGTGCACCATCACTGATTTGTAGGGAAAAAAGATCAGTCAAATCTCTTATTGCACAACTGTAGGCAGAAAGTCTTCCACAAAGATCAGATAGAGTACTTATATCTATGTAAACATATATACAGCAATACTAGCTTCCATTCACAACTGTACAATTACACTACTGAAATAAAGTGTCTATCTGATCATTGAAATGCACAAATTTTCTCGTGTCATCCCACGAAGTTCAGCTTTTCAGACTTACAATCCCTAAGCATATCCTTTTATTTTAAATAATCTTCACAGCCAGACTGGCTGTCTTTCACCAGTCACATAGAAACACCCTTATAGGAAATGTCAGGAAGTGCTGAGTCAACGTAAAACAAGAAACCTCACATCCCCTGACTTGTAAGTGAAGACATGCATCAACAGCAGTAGGAGAATGGGAGCAACTGACCTGCCAAGGATAGAAGAGAGGTGTCTGATCCAGAGGAACTCTCAAAGGTGCAACAATGACCAGTTCAAACAGAAGACCAAGCAAAAGTGGAACCACACCAGCTAGCAGTATAGCCACTATTAACGTCTTCATTATCTGAAAAAATCAAGACAGTTATTTGATGTGTTTATCAGTGGATTCTTTTAGTTTAAACTTAAACTACACAAACAGATGAAGCTGGACAAAAAAACCCCACACATACACACTCCTAGAAATAATTTTTATCACATACATAGTTTTTCAATGCAATTTTTCAAGATTGGATCCTATTTCACACACCCTCCAGAGAAAGGCCAGACTGTGCCTACTGGTGTCCGTATTGTTTTAAACAATAAAATCATCTTTGACTGTTATCAGAAAGGATTACTACCCAATGGCACCTCATTACATTGAAGAATCTTTGCAAAACTGCTAATTTTTCTCCAGATAAAAACAAACTTTAAAAATTCACTTCTTATGGAATATTTCTGACTTAAAAATGAAGGATTCAGAATTCCATGCCTGAACCTTTCTTTATTCTAGAATCTTGATTTGCATCACCCAAAAATCAGAAACAAAACTAGTCTGCCGTAATTTATACAATCAAGAGAAAGGACAAAGGACAAGTAGTGAATTATGTTTTAGCTCTGAATTTTCTTAAACAAACTTAAGATTTCCTATATGAAAGTGATGGATGAGATTTTTGAGAAACATTGTAATACACGAAATATACACTTACACTGCTGTTCTGTCTGTAACAGCCAAATAAGCACAGAAGCACAAGCATACAAGATACCATTAGTGCTATGAATACTTAGTATTACTATAGAAATCCTCAAAACAAGACTAAAGATTCTTACCATGGCAAGAATCTGAACTCCTGGTAATGAAAAAGTATATTTTCTTTAAAAATATTATTTTGAACAATATACACATCCACGAAATGACAAAGTCCTTTCTGAAAATATGCATCAAGCTACTTTGTTGAGACGTGTTCATCACCTATCAACTTTACTAGGCTTTTCTGTTTAATAAAACAAGTGTTAGCTGAGAAATAGTTAAGCCATATGTGAAAATGTAAATGTATTTGCTGACATACTACATACAGGATAATATATTCATTTTTAAAGGAAACCAGAGAAACCTAACACACACATATAAATATATTTACAAACTCATTTACCCTGACTGCTTAACATGTGCTAAATCGCTTTCAAAAAATAAAGTTACCCTGCACAATAGGAATGTAAGCTGTAAAAGCTTCAAGATGGTCTGAAAATGAAAATGTAATACACACCACAGAGTAAAATCTGCAAGCAAAAATGAAATGTTACTTTTTCAATAATTCAGTAAAATTCTGTCTCGAGACTCACCATGAGAGACCATTCCTTCACCTTCTGAAAAATCACTCTACGACCCTGTGGCATCCAGGCAACCAGCACTGTCACTGCTCGGATAGTCAGCCAGCAGACATAGAGACCACAAGCAGCTGTGTAAAGTTCATGGATTTTGGCAGTCCCCGTCCAAAATGACATTAACCATCGTCCAGCAAATACTGAAAACACAAATACTGTTAGATAATACTTTCTGATGTATTAAGGAAGGATGCCTATTATAAAATACTTATCAAATTAATTGTTAAATATCAATGCACAAGTTTTACGCATAACACAGTAGTTTGGTACTATCACTCATAAGGCACAAATGCGTGAAATACTTCTTAAATAGTCAGATAGAAGATACCAAATACATACATAAATTTTTTTCATGAAATTACATTTCACTAGCAATGTGATCTGAACTACAGCACAACAAAGCACTGAACACTGCACTATTCCAAGCACAAATACTAATCTTCAGAACTACAAAGGCAATAATTAATTACTATATTAGCTTTAAGTTAAATCTTATGAGCTATGTCTGGGTTATTTCATAATTTTTAAGACTTTTTAATACCAGAAACATCATTATAGTGTAATTATTTTATGTACTAGAGTTAAGACCATCATTGACTTTATGATCTTTCATACAAGGGGGTAAAAATGATGTGACAGTCAGGTTATAAGATTCAAACAAGTTTACAGATCTTAAGCTCTTCCAATTATTAAAAAAAAACTTTCAAACTGTTTTTTGATGTAGTTGAAGTGGAAATTGATGCGTATATCAATTCAAAGCCACTTAGTGACCTTCAGAACACTTAATTGAAGAAGATACTGTATGTAACTTGGTAACAACCTATTTATTTTCCTTTTCTAAACAGTAGGGCAAGTGCAAGAAGATAAATTCTCTTTTCCTCTCAACCCTTCTATGGAGATCGCCTCAGCATTTGAAGCCCTGCTCTTAAAAGAAAATTATTCTACAATAAAATAAAGGAAATTACAATCTTTGACACCTAAATATGAGTATTATTTAGGTGTCTATTATTTAGATTTTAGACTATTACAATTTGATTATGTACCATAAAAATGAGTTTTCCTTGTTTTTCCTTTTAAACAAAGGTCTTAAAACATCTGCCATCACCGAACATAGAAATATGATGAGATGCTTTTAATCACAGTTTTGTAACAACAGACTTACCTGGTAAGGTAAGGCAGATAAGACTAGCAATCAGTAATGTTATGCACATGAAAACAATCAAAAGAAATATCTGAAAGAGGAGAAAGGAAAACAGTTTCTAAGAAAGTTATTTAGCTAAAGCAAATCCCTCCTCCCTTCCCAAACATATTAAAAATTGTATCATCCTAGAAAGGATAGCTCAAATCCAATTGACGTTTCAACTGTATAAATAAATCAGTGATAAGAAACATATTCATGGCACAAGAACACACCTAGAGCACTGTGTATTTCTTTTCAGATTTCAGATTAAAGGTCACAATAGTAAAAATTAACATTTGAATCCAAAATGACCAAAGTTCTTTGTTATTCTTCATTAAAAAATAATCTTTTCTGCACTGATCAACAGAACAACTCTCAATCTACACTGAAAGGCTTTCAGCTCTTTATGCTAGATAAGCATGACAATGGTCTTGCAATAAGGAAATCTTTCAGAGACAGTTGTTTTGGAAGCCCTTATGCAACCAGATGCTGACCTCAAAGGTCCTTGTGACATGATCACAGAATGGCAGGGGTTGGAAGGGACCATTGGAGATCATCTAGTTCAATCCCTCTCAAGCACCATGTGCTATTAAGTTCTGCTTCATTAATCATCAAAGCCACACAAGCAACAAGCTTATTATAGGAAACCAACACTTTATCAAAACACACTACTGAGAGAAAGTAAATTTGTAACACACATTCTCCTTGATTCAAGACTTTTGGGGACAATACAGATTGTCTCATTTCTGCCAAGATCTTCAGTACACCTTAAAGGAAGGAAAATCTTGTGATCTTGTAGACATTAGCTTTCATGAAGTGTGATGATTACAAAATACCCAATTACATGCAATGTGACAACCACTAGCCTTTTGTAACACAGAATACTCTTTAGTATTAGGGATCTCAAGTGCGCAGAAAGAAGAAAAACTGAGAAGCTGAAAGAAGAAAAACTGAGATGGACTGCAGGCAAAACGACTTCTCAACTGGTCAAAAGGATGTGATGTGACTTGCTTGGGACTAATATTGTTGAAATAGTTACTTAGGGAACGCTTGGGATAAGCCAGCCCACATGTGAACAAGCAGTACGTGAATGACTAAAGGCTAAAGTTAGTATGAAGATTTAAATGCTGTATAGGACTACTTCTCAGATCAGTGAGCAACATAACATGCAAGGGGAAGAGCAACTCCTGGTGTAAACAACGTGCAGGCAGACAGTTATTTGTATCACAGAAGTGACCACAATATATATTCAGACTCACAGATCTTGCAAGGACAGGCCTTTTCCCTCCAAAAATTCACCACAAATTTCAAAAAGCAAACTAGCTAAAATAAGGACATTTATTAAAAGAATATTGAAAATAACAAACTTGTATCCATTTCTCAAACGCCTTTCTACTTTCTCTTAATGCATTAGATTTACCTACCCTGAGCGGGAATTTTAAAGGCCTACGATAAGGCTGGAAACCCACAGGTCCTCCTTGTTGAAGTATGGCTTGATGGGCTGCATGAAGACCTTCTCCCACAACAGGAATGGCATTATTATTGCGAGCATGCTGGTTGTTAGGTTGTTGGTTTGCATTATTTTCATTCTCTTCCTGGTCACCAAGAAGGTAAGAATGGAGATCCCTATAACAATTAAAATTTCAGTTTTGTTCTGTTTGAGTCTTACAAAAAGATAGGCTTATTCAGAATGGGTACAAGTTGTATGAAACTTATACAGGTCTACTGGCAGAATCTTCATTAAGTACAAAACAAACCATTTTCTAATAAATGACTCAATGTTGTCCTAAACATAGAATTTAGGAGGAAAGAATGCTATTGTGGATAAAGAACAGTGTGAATATGTGTGAATACAGGCACAATGATCAATTTTTTGTTTGATTGCTTTTCCACCTAGTAATAAAGTTGATGCGCATAGTTTACATAAGCTGGCAGCTCAACTGAAAGTTTTTATTTTACTACTACTGAGCTCTACTGGAAACAATTGCCTACAAACCTAAATTGTACTGAACTGCTATAGATGTTTTCAAAATTGCACCCAAGGAATAGTCTTTCAAGAAGAACTTAAATTGCTCAAAACCTGTTCACAACATGCTAAGAACATCAATCCTAGAAAGTCAATTTACTTTAAAAAGAATTCTGTTGACATTTCCTGCATGCATCACTTGCAAAAAATAACTTCAAGTTCTACAGCTCTGTATGGTAGTCTAAATGTAAGAACTTCACTCTGTGTAACTGTTACTTCAGGTGACAAAGATAGTTTCATTCATCTTTAGAGCTTGAACTTATAATTTTAAAATTTCCAGTTTAACAGTATTCACTTATTTGTCTTAATGTTCTAAATAACTTTTCCTTATCATTTTTTCCTCTTTTTTGTAGTAAAAAATGCAAGATATGCACACAAATTTTACTTAGACAACCCATGGAAACGCTCTGATGACAATTATCACTAAATCTTTTTCATACAATGAGAAATTAACAAGCTGTTATCATTCTTTTATACTTTTTTTTGCCAAGGAAATGCTGTAATGGTGTAACAGAAGAATTGCTTCTCAAAGTCTAGTCCAGCAGTATGTACAACTACTGCTCAGAAGAGGGTACTCCCATAGGAAATCACTATGGAAGATTTTCATCATGCAGTTGACTGTAAAACAGCTATTAAATATAATTGTTGGGATAACTCTCTTGAAAGCATGCTGCTTTCACATTCAAAGGCTGAGCTAGACATAAGGCTTAATTTGATTTTAGTTTTCTCAACTTACAGCAGGTATCCAGCAGTAACGGTCCATGCTCTTACAAGACCTTTCAACCACTGTCTTGTGTGTCCTTGTTCTAACAATGCTGGAAGCACCACCTGAAGCAAAAGGAGCTCTAGGGAAAGTTCACTTACTGGAGCATCACTAAAAGCAATGGGAAGAACAAGAAATTAAATATAAGGAACATTCTGATAGTACAATTTTATCCTGCATTATAACACCACAATTAAAATGAAAAAAATATCTATGTTAGAATCCAACAGGAACAATTCTCTTGCAGAGATTTTTCCTTGTACTTTGAGCACAAGTGAAAGGTTCACGAATGTTTAGGCACTTGAGCACTAGAAACTTAAAAAGAAACATTGAGAAAGACTACATCAGAGAAAATAATTTACTCCTCCATTTGCTCCTATCACTGCTGTATCAATTATTACTTCAAAACAGAAAGATAGGCTTTAATAGCCTATAGTCTTTTACTCCTGAAGCAAT
The DNA here is from genome assembly GCA_013400935.1 of Turnix velox. NCBI lineage: Eukaryota > Metazoa > Chordata > Aves > Charadriiformes > Turnicidae > Turnix > Turnix velox. The sequence goes on from VZTY01007297.1 coordinate 78,998, forward strand.
GATAATCAGAAATGAATGTGAAGAACATGGCATCAACTTCACATCTGAAAAATAGAAGAAAGTGTTCTGAAGTCACATAAACACCAGAGTTAGAGTTATCAAATCTTAGTAGTATGAAATCCTTATTATTTTTCTTAGTAGCTTTTTATTTGACAACTAGTATAATGTATTCACAACCTTTGTCTTTTCACTTTTCTAGAACAATGAAGTTCAGATTAATTAAAAACAAGCATAGTAATATTCCATAAAATGTCACATTAACTGCCATAAAGCACAAATACACTTCCTCTAGTTATAGGGAGACTAAAGAAACATTTTTTTTTCAACTAAATGCTTACCTGTAAAGCATAACATTATATGGAAGGAAGTTGGGCAGGAGATATTTAATAATGCGGATAGGAAGCCACAGCATGAGCAGCACAATTGATCCAAAGACAATCTGGAACAAGGAAGTTAAATAAGTTAGTCACAAAAGAAGAAACAACCAAACCTAGTTTTCCACGGAGCACTCTGATGTTTCCCGTGGGTGGTGGGTTAGCCCTGGCTACCAGCCAAACAACTATACAGGTGCTCACTCATTCCCCTGCTGGCTGATGGGAAGAAAACAGGAAGAAAGGAAGACCCGTGGATTGAGAGACTGACAGTTTAACATACAAAGCAAAAGCTGCTTTCTTGTATCTAGCCTACAGTTCCAATTTAGATCCATTATTCACGGTCCTTCCATCACATATCCCATTGAACAGTCCTACACCTGCCTTTCTGTAAGCCCCCTTCAGATATTGGTAAGCTACAATGAGGTCCCCCCCTGAGCCTTCTCTTCTCTAGGCTGAACAACCTCAACTCCTTCAGCCTGTCCTCATAAGAGAGGTGGCTCTTGCCCTCTGATCATCTTTGTGCTCCAACAGATCAATGTCCTTCTTATGTTGAGGGCTCCAGAACTGGACACAATACTCCAGGTAGGACCCCACCAGAGCTGAGCAGAGGGGCAAAATCACCTCTCTTGACATGCTGGTCACTTGCTGGTCTCTTGATGTAGTCCAGGACTCAGTTGGGCTGCAAGCATACACTGGTAGCTAATGTTGAGTTTTTCATCCACTGACACCCCAAGTCCTTCTCATCAGGGCTGCACTCAAGCCACACTCCACCCAGCCTGTATCTGTGCTTGGGGTTGGCCTTGTTGAACTTCATGAGGTTTACATGGGCCCTCCTCTCAAGCCTGTCATGGTCCCTCTGGATGGCATCCCTTCCCTCTGGTGTGCTAACTACACCATGCAGCTTGGTGTCACCTGCAAACTTGGTGAGGGTGCACTCAATCCCACTGTCCATGTGTCCAACAAAGATGTTAAATAGTACTGGTCCCAGTACTGATCCTTGAGGAACAACACTCATCACTGTTTTCCACTTGGACAATGAGCCATTGACTGCAACTCTTTGAGTGCGACCAGCTCCTTATCCAGTGAGGGGTCCATCCATCAAATGCATACTTTTTCAGTTTGGTGACCAGGATGTCATGCGGGACAGTGTCAAATATCTAGGATATTTAAAGATATCCTTACACTTAATATAGAAGCACCACTAGAGATTAAAATCACAAAAAAATTTTGTACTTAATTATGCAAAAAAGAAAAATTTTCTTTTTTTTGATACTTCATAGCTTATGTTCTACATGAGAGATATTTCTTAAAAATACTGAGAAAGAAACACATCTTGAAGAGTGTGACTTGCTAATAGAAATAGTAAGCTGAAAACAATTGTCCCATATTCTAGCATGAGGCTGGTAAAAGTTCTGAACTAATTAACAAAGCAATCAAAAGGAAAATTTCAAATAACTGCCAGTTCCAACACAGTCTGAGAACACATCTCTAAGATCCTCAGTAATAAGCAGATCTTTGTAGTTGGGCCACTGGCTCTGACACGAAGGATTAGGCAGCTGAAGAACTACAATTAACTATACTATACTATGAAAGGTGGACAGGTCAGCTCCTCTCAGGTATGGAAGGGATCTCTAACATAACTGAGATTTCAACTTCCTCTTTCAAATGGTA
>VZTY01007299.1:0-43319 GCA_013400935.1 Turnix velox
TCTATGATTCTACGATTCTATGCTAAGGATGTTGAGGCAATGTCATCTCCTATTGTCAGAGCTTTCCTAGAGGAGGCAAATGCAGCAGGGGTTGGAAGTGAGTTTGGCACAGTGCTGGATTCCAGAGCTCTCCCAGGTGAGGCCAACTAGAGAGACGGGCTATTGAGACACCTGTGGCTTATTAACAACTGTTGTTTATAAAAACACAGCTGCACTCTTGTCCCTCTCATTCTATCAAAGGCTGCTTCTGCACTGATTTCACTTTACAAGCAAGTTCTGCATTGGCTTCTCCCTTGTCACAAATCCAATGGCATTCTTTATGTCCTTGTATCTAAGCGGTTACCTATGTGAAATAGCATGACACTATTTTCATGCCATTTCAACTTTCCTTGGCACTTCACAGAAAAATAGATATTGCACCAGCAGAACTTGTTCCCTCTAACTGCTGGGTAAAGCTGACACACATGCACATGTACACAGTCCCAGACTGTACTTGTGTTGGACAATTTCCAAAGGCATGAACAGTGAAGCAGTGCAGGAGGCAGCAGGGAAAGATCCTAGTATGAATGAGAGTGTCAGAATAGCTAGCGTGAACTTTGGTAGTCAATCCTGGTTTTCTTTTCTCTTTGTATTGCTGTCAAATATTTTACCACATGGAAAAACTCATTCCCTGTGAACAGGGGAAAGAAATAATGAAAGCAGCTTATGCATGGGAAGCAGAAACTTGCACTGATCTGGAGACAAAGTGTTCTGAGATACAAGGATTGGGGGCTCAGACTCTTCAGAAAGAAAAGAATTTCTTTCCAATGCACGAGGCCATGTGTAGTGTTGCTTGTAGACATAAACTGCGTATTGAAATGAGCAGAAAACTCTTGAGTTCTGAATTCCTTCCAGACTTTGGCAGCAGTGTTGAAAGAAAGGTCTTAACAGCAGTGGGAGCGTCTCGCTTTCATCATTATCTCTAATCATCCACTATCAAGTGTCACAAAAACCGCAAGTCTGGCCATGAATCACCAGGTTTCTTGAGCAGGTTTCTTACTCTTAGTATTGGCACTCTTCACACTTCTGCCATGTAAAGTATTATCCATGACTTCTACTCATCACATCATAGAATGATTTGGATTGGAAGGGACCTTAAAGATCATCTAGTTCCAAACCCCCTGCCATGGGTAGGGACACCTCCCCCTAGAACAGTGCCTCATCCAGCCTGGCCTTAAATACCTCCAGGGAGGGGGACATCCATAACCTCTCTGGGCAAACTCTCCCAGTGTCTCACCACCTTCTCAGCAAAATATGTAATGTTTCTGTGTTACAGGAGTTTTGTAGTACTCCAGCTGTTAAACATGGAATACATTTGGAGGTTTGCCCATCACTAAATAGATGACCTAATTGCAAACTGAGCTTGTTACTGCTAAACTTTGAACTGATTATCACAAATAATCACAATATAGCCAATGCCACTGTACTCTAGGAAGAAAGCACTGTGATTTTAATAGCATAGATGAGAGTTAAATTTTTGAATGCAGATCTGAGTTTCTGATGGGATCAGTGCTCAAATTCTGCTCTGGCTTGTGTGTGAATNATAAAAACTGCGAATTGCTTCGGAACATTCGCGGAAGCTGGGAGAGTACGCTCCCTCGCCGCCCAGCGCTGTATATTGCTTATGTCTTGCCTTACTGTAATTAAATAAATTCTGATTGGACTCGAAAGCAACGTCTTTCATCAATAACAAAAGCACTGTGATTTTAATAGCATAGATGAGAGTTAAATTTTTGAATGCAGATCTGAGTTTCTGATGGGATCAGTGCTCAAATTCTGCTCTGGCTTGTGTGTGAATGGCATGTAGTTTGAGATATGTTTTGGAGGTTGTAAATACTGTGGATAGATACAGCCACCAAAACAGTAAGCACTGAGATATCTGGAAGTACCCCCAGATACCTATATATTTGTTCTTTACAGATACATACTCAAAGGGGTTTAGGCATCAAAAGTACCAGCGACAACTAGCTCTTAGTGAGCTCAAGTAAAGAAGCTAAGTGTGTGTGGATTTTCCCTCCCTCAACCCTTCCCCTTGTTATTCATAGGAGGGACTTTATTAATCAGATAAATGTACTGCTCTGCTACTCTCAAAGTGTCTTCTTGCATCTGTAAAAAGATAATTATTTTTCAGTGCTGAAGTTGTAATTTGGCAATGAAGTGAATGGGAGAGGTTTCCTACTGGCTGCGCTGCTTTCCAGACAGGCAGCTGAGCAGCATTTGGGGGGTTGGCACTGAACACCTCTGTGAGCCCTGGCATTTTTTGGCTTTTTGTTTTCCTCCTCTTACATGATATGTGCATGTAGAATGGGAAAAAAACTTCTGCAGTCTGAAGCAGGGGCAGGAAGGTATTAACGCAGCTTTAACACCTGGCTCTAAGTCCTTTAAACTGGCTCTTGAGAGCTCCCGATCCCAAATGCTTTTTAGTAGGACAGCAGAGGGGTCTTCTGTGGAGGAGTGGATGATGAGAAGGGAGTTGTCCTGAAGAGAGATAATAGGTAGGATCAGATCAGCTGGGAGAAAAGGCACATTAGTTCTTGGGGAAGGATAGAGGCACAGAACAGAGCCCTGTTGGTATGCTTCTGAGGCTAAATATTCCATTCTCTTTCCACATCCACCCCTTTACATGGCACTTTTTAGATCAAGGGCTGTGTGCTCAGTTCTATACCGTGTGATGGAGCATTTCCTTTTACCAGTTTTGCATATGATATAATTTTTCTATACTTCTTTTTCACTCACAAGAGAGGAAGAGTACTGGCTCCCAGTCTGCTTTCTCCCATCTCTTTTTTTGTCCTGATTTTCTTGGACACCTCCTTTCTTATTTAAACAGTCCCATTTTATACAGGCACAGTGTCAGTGTCCTTCTATTCAAAGGCTATTCTTATTGCTTCTTTTTATATTTCTGTCTATTTTAGTGACAGTTCTGCTGCTGATAGCTGACAGTGTGCTCATGCCTTTGTTCTTTAGAAGAACATTGTTGCTTTCTACAACATCCAGTTCATTATGGATCCTCCCTCCTTCTGATTCGTTGGGAAGGCTTGGGGATGGTCTATAGCTGCAGGCAGATCTGCCCTCATTAGGAGAGGAAGGTTCCCAGCTAGATTTAGTCAGGTAAAACCTCTGCCATAGGGAAGGATGACTGCAACCTGAGGCACAGCAGCCGACTTTCCCATGTGTAGCACTGAAAAAAATAAAGACAGAGATGTGCAGTGCGTTGCCCTGCCACAGACCCTCCAGATAAACCTCTCCCTAGTCACTTTAAGAATCTTCTAACTCTTTTTACCCTGCTGTCACTTCAACGTGAGTATTTTTAGCAGAGTGAGATACTCTGAGAATTGTTACGTCAAGTTGTAGATGTCCCATCCCTGGAGGTGTTCAAGACCAAGTTGAATGGGGCTATGTGCAGCCTGATCTCTGCCAATGGCAGGGCACTTGAAACTAGATATCTTTAAGGTCCCTTACATCTCAAAAGATTCTTTGGCACTTTGTGAAAGAGCTAACTTTGAGAACTGTAGTTCACAAATCTTCCCTTTTCAGCTTTCCTAATTCCCGAAGTCAGAATGAGATAGTCTCAAAACTATTGGCTTCCTGCTTCTTTTTCCCCATTCTTTGTATTGTGTGGCTATAATTAGAATGCCACAAACATAACCTAAATATTCCCACCCAAGGTCTTTCTTCCCGAAACAGGGTCACTGTTTTCACCGCAAAAAAGCACTAGGCTTCAAGACAGGAGAAAGCATTCGGAGCTTTCTTTCCCAGAAAAGAGGTATTTTTGATGTTCTCTCCATCTGTTTTTTATGACTTCCAAATTATTGCTGTGCAGCATTTTTGTACACTTCTAATACTTGAACTCTGGAGAGTCCCTTGACTCCTGAAATTGTATCAGCATGTGCCAACAATTTGCCTGCCGTTAAAATGCCGTTTCCTTTTTCTTATTAAGGGTGCTGATATGAACTGGCTGTGATATACGACTGCAAGTTGCATCCACAAAGCTGGAGCTAATCAGCCCAAGATCTTCAGTGGTCTTCTCTGAGAGCCATGAGACAAGAGGAAAAAAATGAGCTGAGCTTTCTAAGTTTTTGGTCTTACAAGTAACATGAGCACCAACCTCTGTGAAAACAGGTTGAGTCTTTTTCATACTGGAAATGATTGGGAAACAACAAGATGAAGACAGACAAAGTTAAAAGGGTGCTTGGCAAGAGTACTGAACCTAAAGCTGACCCCATTTAACAAACTCTATTCCTAATATAAATATTTGGCTGTTAAGCTTGCAGATGACATAGCTGGTATTAATATAATTATTGTGGAAGATACTTTTTTCCTACAGGAATGCCATTAGATAATCTTTTGAGAGGATTGAGAGCAGCAGCATGACATGCACAGCTGCCTTTTAAGAGAAACAAAGCAAGAGATTTTGTTATACTCTGGAAAGTTTTTTTCTGAGAAATGCTGAAGTAGGAGATGGATGGATTGCCATTCTGACTCAGCTGTAAGAAAGCCTGTGTGATAAATCAGATTTAAAATTCAGAGACAAAAAGCATTAGTGTACTCATTATAGAAACTGCATGTGAGATCCCTTTTGGAGTAATTGATGCAGTTTTGTTCCCTGATAAAAATACATAAAATTCATAAATACATCTACAGAAAATAGACAAATTGGAGAGGACCAAAAGGATTCTTGGGATAGCCAGGTCATTCTTCCAAGGTTCATTCCAATGAGGCTTTTGCTTAGCCTAGTCAATAGTGGATTTACAGAATGTGCCAAGTTTCTCTATAAACAGAAACAAAAGGAGAATACTTCAATTTAAGGTTAATTCTATGTCCAAAACTATCCAATTATGAATAGAAGAAGCTGAAAATTGCAAAAAGCTTTGAAACCATACTGAACAACTGTGCTGCTTTCTGAGTTACTTGTAGGGTTGCTTCTACATGGAGTAAGAGGAGGAGATTGTCTGAGAGGAATCTTAGAACAAGGCGTAACAATTTTAAAGGTATAAATCATTGGATTACTACTAGTGATAGTTGTAGTACAAACGGGATGTGGATAGTACTTGACAGCTGTTAATCTCTGGTTGTATCAGTATTCAGTTACTGCTCTGGGATTCTACTTGTTATCTGCTGAGGTCAGAAAGTTTTAATTTTCTCCCTGGTGCAAGCACCTCTGCATCCAGGGTGTTTACTTTTTCCGTAAGTGTCAGATGTGGATGGCAATTGGAGACAAAGAGACTGTGGTGTGCTGGCACCTTTGCTGATATCGGATGCTCTTGTGCTCAATGGTCTGCCTTCCTTATGTTTGTCTGGCTTAGGGCTGAATTTCAGAAGAGAGATGAATTTGTTCTTGGAGTCTGACAATGGCTGCAGTGTGGAGTGGATCCTTACAGCCACCAGCAGGGAGTTTCACCTGATAAATTTTTGCCTGTTGCTAAACTATTAGGAAAAAACGTTTTTTGTTTTTAAGTATCTCTTAGGTGGTGACTTCCTACGACCTTTAGTAACACAAAGTACATGACCATTCTTTTGGCTAATAGTAGAGAACTCATCATCTGGAAATGGCACAAAAAAGGATTTCAGTCTGTTAAAGATGTGGTACAATTACATGGCAAGCACATCCTGCTCCTGACTTCATCAAATGCAGTCTTTCTATATCAAAGATTTATTTTACCTTCCTTACTGTCTATTTCACAAGAAAGTGAGAACAGCAGGATGAACACTGAAATGTACTGTGCATTCCTACTTTTTCATTGGTTTATAAATCCCCATGCAAAGGACTTGTTCTGCAGAGTGAAAAAAAAAATACAGCCTGAGAAAAACAACATTTCAATAAGGGATTCTCAGCCCTGTTTGCTTAAGCAGGTGTTAAATGCAGAATTGCTGTCCCTGAGTTTTACTGTACATATGAAATTTACTTATGAGGCCACATGGATGTGCTTTATTGCAGTATGAGAGATAAATGTCACAGATGAAAAATAACATTGTGCAGCAAGGTTGTGCAATAACAAACATAGGCATTAGCAGAAGAATCCCAACCCCTCTCTAGGCTTCTATTGAGAAATTTGGAAATATCTATTTCTTCATTTTCTTACCCCCGCTGAGATATGATCTTTCCATACCCTAAAGTGTAAGAAAGTCTCTCATGGATATGAATAAAGCCCCCTATCACCCACAAATGGAGTTATTTTCCAGTGACTTGAATCATCTCAGTGTTCTAATTGAGGATTAACATCTATTTTGTTGACTCTTAACCTTGGCTGTCTGCCATGCCCTCAATCTCCTTCCTCAGCAGGTGGAATAAGTGAGCTCATAGGTCAAGAAGAGAATGGGGACATCTCTTGACAAATTCTATCCCAAGAAAAACCTGGGAACGCTTATTTAATCTAGGATAATGGAAAATAGAAACAAAATTTAAAAAACCTTTTTCACAATTCCCATTTTCCCAGGCTTAATTTCACTCCTGAGTCATCTTCAGCTTTGGCCAGTAGTGAGTCTGTTTTGGAGATGGCTTGAAATGGCTCTGTTCGACATGAGGATAGCTCTTGATCTCTTCTCACAGAAACCACCCCTAAAGCTCACCCCACTACCCTCTAAGGCCTACTGCAGTGCCTGCACCAAGAAGATACTAAGTTTAGACTCCCCTAGGTAATGAAAAAGTGTAAACATGGGTAACTATTACATTTTTGAGCTACAGAAATATTTCTAGTATTTTTGTTGTATGAAAGCTGTAAAAGACTCTGTAAATCAGTGTGACTAATATGTACTTCTGTAACTCTTATTTCTTTAGAGCAGAGTGTCCTTAGGAAGGTTCTTTAAAAGCCTGTTGTGACTGCCTAAGCTTTCCCTGCTCTAAGGGCAAAAGAGAGGAAGTCTCTTTTTCTATTCCCATCCTGAGAACGTGCTTGAGTTTCTACCTGTTCTCTCTATAAACTATGTCTGCTGCTCTTTTTCCTTCTATCTCATCTTTCTGTCCTAGGTATCCCGAGCCACATGTGGAAATACTTACTGTTTTCTACTCCAGCATCAAATGGTCCTAATTAGCAAAACAAACTGGAGATCTGGAGCGACTCCAGCACATATGAGAGAGCTTGATGAAGTTCTTGAGAGTTGGGCACAGACCAACCTTATGAAGTCCAGTAAGACTAAATGCAAGGTCTTGCTCCTGAGTCAGGGCAACCCCAAGCTCAGATACAGGATGGGTGGAGAGTGGCTTGAGTGCAGCCTTGTAGAGAAGGATTTTGGAGTGTCAGTGGGTGACAATTTCAACATGAGCCAGCAGTGTGTGCTTGCATCCCAGAAGGACAACCAAATCCTGTTGCATCAAGAGAAATGTGGCCAGCAGGTCAAGGGAAGTGATTTTGCTCCTCTACNATCAGAGGATGAAAATCCATCATCAGATCTTTGAACTCCTGTTCAGAAATCAAGGCAGAGGTACTGTAATCCCAGATCTCTTCCAGGCTCATTTGACCTCATGCTGCTCACTTTGTGCATTGGTTCCCTACAAGCAAAAATGCAAATTCCTCTCTTCTGAACTGAGCAGTTCATCTCTCAAGCAATCTGGAGTAGGAAGTTCGTGTTTATGCATTCCCTAGAACCTACAGACCCTTTCACTCAAATTGCATTAGTAAACAACTAGTGATGGTGTAACCAGGTTTCTTCATGAATGCTATGCAAAGGAAAGACTGCCCACAGAGAATGCTTCCTCCAAGCATCTCAGGAACTGTCTCACCAGTGCCATGTGAGCAGGTAGACATAACTGAGTGAGACCTCAGCTACCTGCTTATCCAACAAATAGAGCTAAATGAAGTAAGCTAGTGAATTGCAGCAATGGAATAGTTTTCTGAGCACTCTTGGAAGAAATATCTCCTGGGTCTCAGTTCTGTTTTTATGATTATGACATCCATTCAAGCACACTAGGGTAGAGCCAGAGCATCTTGTTTTCCTGTGTGTTGGGGTCCATGGAGGACTCCAATGGGATTCCAGGAAATAATATCAAAATAAACTGAACCACATTTCATAGTGTTTATCTGCTCATCTAATTAAGAGAAACAGTTTGTCAATTATTTAAAAATAAGCAATTATCCAAGCCTTTTTCCTTAAAAGGCATACTTAAATTCCTGCTAATTTTAAAGTCATCCAGAAAAAGTGTTAATACATAGCTTAGGATGATCCTTACTAAGAGCAGGATGATGTCATCAGCCCCCACATATTAAAAGGCCAAATGGTCAAGCAGGAGATGTGACTGCATTGGATTTCTATTCTTGGTCTCCCCCACATACGGAAACATTAATATAAACAGTTAAAAGTTTAATTGCTTACATGGACTTCCCCATCAAATAATATTAGGATGTAACTGGGCTTGTTTTCAAAGCCAAGGATGTTGTGCAACAATCTGCATTTCAGTACATAAGCAAAAATTTGAAAAGCATACACATAAGCATCTTGACAGCCAAGAAAGTATTTCCTTATATCTTTTCATCAACAGTGAAAACACATTTTTCACTTATACTGATGAGAAGTGATTTTATATGCCAGCCTGCAATAAATGTGTATATACATTCTGATTCCTCTATAATCCTTCCTTCAGAGTCACCCACCTGAGTGTCAGGGTTGAGGTCTGTACCTAATTAGCTCAAGCCCAGCAGGGTTTGAATGTCCTCCCTATGGTTGGAGCCTGAAAGTTGCAAAAGCCAATGGCTCCTGGTAGCAGTTCTGTGCCTATAATAAAATCCATAGTGATTTAAATCAAGTTCTGCTGTAGGAATACACCATAGCATGGTCATTCTTCAGTGCTTTATCAACATGCTTTTGTTGTCCCTGCTGATCTTCTGCAGGAGCTGGTCTACTTTGGAGTAAACAAGGGGCTTCCACCTTTTCCATCTAAAAGAATCTAAAAGGGGATAAGAGGTTTTTGTCAGGGCTCATCTAATGGACTGTACCACTGTTTTCTGCTCTAGCGGTTTCATCTAAACACAGTCTTTGTGGAGTATCCCAAATGAGAATCAAAGCAAGGTTTCTTATGCCCTAACATCCACTGAGTCCTTCCGGACAGCCTGTAAGCCTTGTAACTGTAGTTCCCTGAGTACCTGCTACCACTGCCAGGCTATCACAGCACCCTGAGCTCAGCACTGTGGTCCACCAGGTGGGGGATAAACAAGATCTGTACTTTATCTGTGGGCAGTAAAACCTCACCACAAATGGGTTTTAGTTCTTTGCCTCAGCCTGATTTCTGACTTAGATGCTTTTCTAAAAAACTATCTGCAGTGAAGCTGGATGTTAGCAGGTTTCTCTGGATCCATCTCTAGTGTGTTCATCAGTAAAACATGTAGTTCTTCCAGTGGTTCTGGGACAAAGGAGGATGGCACAAAGCAACTACATAGCGTTTTTGTTGCAGACACAGAGCAACATAAAGAATTAATTCTGAAACTGTCATGAACATTGCTATTGCCGCTCATTGCTCTTCAGATCTTAATGTAAGCTTCATAGAGCGTTATGCTTAACAATAAATAGATAAAATCCTTCTCCTGCTGATCAGTGTTCCTGTGCACGATTTCTAAATCTTGTAAAGATTTTGTATCTTTTGTGTGGTGGTGGTGTCTTGAGAGGTTACTGAAATGTTGAGCTGCAAGCTAAGGGATCAGTTTTAGATCTGAAATTTGAAAACTATTCCCAGTGTTCAGCTCTAGATACCTTGTTTTGACTCATAATTGAAGCAATTTTGAGACAAGTTCCAGTCATGAAAAAATAACCATGAACTTCTCTGACATATAATGTTGGAAGTTGGTTATTTTCACTGTGGTCTTGTACAGTTTTGCCTGAACTGTGAAAGAAAATGCCATGCCAGAAAAACAAAAAGTTTCATGGTTTTATGAGAGGCTTCACAAACCAAATCATGTTGGATCATAAGGTGAACCTCTTAGTGGGTGAGGAAAAAGCTATAGATGTTGTTTTCCTCAACTTTAGTAAAGCCTTTGATAGCATTTCCCACAGCATTCTCCTGGAGAAACTAGCTGCTTTTGGCTTGGATGGGTGTACACTTCACTGGGTGAAAAAACTGACTGAAAGGCTTGTGGTGAATGTAGTCAAATCCAGCTGGCAGTCAGTCACAAATGGGGCTCCTCAGGGCTCAGTACTGAGGCTGGATCTATTCAGTATCTATATCAATGACTCGAATGAGGAGATTGAGTGCACCCTCAATAAGTTTGCCAGTGACACCAAGTTATGTGGGACTGTTGACCTGCTTGAGGATAGAAAGGCTTTATAGAGGCACCCAGGCAGGCTGGATTATTTTGCTTTTAAAGCTTATCATGACCCTTCAGGAGAAGGGCTTCACATGCAATTAACTTGATCTGAAAACATGTTTAATATTTCAACCTAGAGGTCACCAAATGGCAGTTGTATTCATCATCCTGGCCTCAAGATGCGGGATCAGGGATGAAGTTTATATCTGAAATCTGAAAGCCCTTCCCAGCATTCAGCTCCAGATGTACAGGTTTGACTCACATTTGAAAGAATCTGAGAAAAAATTCAGTCTTGGAAATAGAAGTAAGACAATTTTCTGTAAGTTCACAGGCTGCTAAAATTAGCATCAAAATGTCCCAGACTAGAACTTTCTTTTGTATTCCTTCCCACCATCAGAGTTCTATCCCTAAACCATCAGAGTTGGATTGATGGTCAGATTCAGTGATCTCAGAAGTTCCTTCCAACCAAGGCCGTTCGATGATTCTGCAATTCTGTGAGTGCCAGGGAACGTACAAGGGTGGAGCTGGAAGAAGATATTGCCTGTAATAGCAAGTGGATTTGGGATTATATAATGAAGCTACACCCAGCTCACACTTTTTACACTATTCTGTAACAGAACACTGCGATTTTATCCCAGGACTAAGTCTAAAGTTAGAAAGTTCCATCAGTAGATCTTCTGGAAACTGTTTATTACTTCCAGATCCTTCCTATTTGTTCAGTGGTTTGTTGGAGCAGTGTGCATGATGCTGGCCTGTATCGGGTGGATCTTGTGCTGTAACAAAGAAATCACAGAGTTGGAAGTGACCTTCAGAGGTCCAACTTCTCTGCAGCTAGCAGGGAGCCTCATCAAGCCTCGTCAAGCCTGGCCTTGAGTGTCTCCAGGGATGGGGCCTCCACTACCTCTCTGGGCAACCTGTGCCAGTGCCTATGGTGCACATGACTAGCTATTTGTACAAAGAATCTCATAGTTTATGCACTGTCCTTTAAATAATACTTCCTGGAGATTTGGAAGTATGTGTAATTAAAAGTCATTACAACACAGAGAAATATAGGACTTATTCATAACTCTGCACCTTGGTGAAAACTCTCTCTAAGTGGCAAGTGATAATTGTTATATGAATTGTTATAATTGTTATATGCAAATGTTATATGAAGCTTTTTATGTAAATGACTTTTTGATGCTGAATTAATTTGGTAATTGTGCATATCAGTTTTCAGAGACATCAGAGTTTCAGTGTTTCAGTGAGGCATTTGGGGAACCTTGATTTAAGTCTGCCATTCATTCCTTGATCCTTCGACAAGGCAAGGAGATACATTTAAATCTGAAAGGAATCTGAGCAGTTTGATCACTGGCAGTTTGGGGAGGAAGATGTTGACCATTTGTATTGTTTCCTGATATTCATGATGCTGTGCCCAGCACTGCTGCTCTGCAGAGCAAAGCCCCCTGCCCTGAGGGTGGAAAAGGGATGCCACCAGCTCAGATAGGCTGGATGGAAACATTCTACAGCTGAAAACACTAGTTACGTGGGTATCTGTTAACATGTGGCAGTTGGAAAAATTACTTACAGCCTGCTGTTTGCCATGACAGATTCCTGAACCTCACCCAGCTCTGCAGGAAGAGCTGTTATGGAGGAGGAAATAATGGGAATCACTGGCTTTTTACAGCACTACCCGTTCTCATCAGGCTGCATGCAGGAGCCTGATGCGTCCCTGGTACTGTGCGTGGTGGGAACCCACTACAGGGTGAGTGGCAGGAGGGAGACCTGGGTAGGGGGACATGGTGGTACTATGCTTTATAGATTTCTCTCTATGTATGTCAAGAACCAAGTGTGCCTCAGAGAGAGAAACAGACAGATTTTCCCATTTATTTAAAAAATGTGAGGCAGGGATGGGAGACACAACAACTTGCGAAAAAAGCCATGAAAAGCACTGTTGTTACCATCCATCATGTCGGCTTAGAGAGACCTGGTGGGCATGTTGGAAATATCCAATGGAGCATGGAGTCCTGCTGGTGGTCTCATTGCAGCAGCATTTCTGCATCTGCTTTCATCTCTGCTTTAGAAGCATATCTTCAGTCCAGAGTGTTGTAGGGTCTGGGGTTTTCTTGGTCTGAAATGTAGAACATAGTCCTTTATCCTCAGTGAGCCATTTTAGGCTTATTTGGTGTTTTAGATGGCACCTGGGGAGAGTGATGGTGTGCACATACTGATATAACAGCTTCCAGCAAATTCTGAAGTCTTGTCTCTTGCCTTCATCAAGGCTAATGTGCTTTGGTGTGCAGGCTGCCCTAGATAAATCCTTCCTCCTCCCTTCCCCTTGGCCACATGCAGCTTCGCTGTGTGCTGAGATGAGGACCGACTTTGGTGCTGCTCTGGGACTGTGCAGCTCAAAGTAATCATTCTGTGCTGATACTGCCAACCTCTGAGAGCTGAAGAGGCAGTTTAGTGAAAGTAGATGAAGGGTAAAGAAATGTGTCAGTCACTTATCTTCTCGGTCTGTATCAAAGAAGTGAGATACACTTGCGGTTTGTAAGATTTTCTTTTTTAATTATTTTAAACTAGGGAAATGAAGAAAGAAAACTAAGAACAAGAGTAGAGTTCTAATCAGTTAACAGCTCTCAGATCTTTAGAGTTACAATACGTAGAATATAAAATTATAAGAGCAAATAGTACCCCTCACTACCCCAACCCACCTCCAATCACTATTTATTCCCAGTCATTATCTGTTCTCCATAATCTCTTCTTTCATAAGTGGTGTTTCAGTTGCTGGAGGTAAGGCTGTGGATGGGTTTGAGAAGTTTTCCTTCCATCACAGACTGTTTGTCCCTTAGTTCAAGACGTGGTGTTTCACGGGCAGGTTTTGCAGGAAGGATATAGAGTTATTTACATAGCAGCTTTCATTAGAAGGGACCCAAGGTACTGACAAGTACCTAACTCTGAAATGCAACCTACTGCAGAGCAGAGCTCCTCCCCAACTCAGAAAACACTGAATACAGATATAGTGACTTGTTTTTCCAGGATTGCAGAAACAACCCTATAGTGCATTGAGAACTTCTCCTCATAGAAGAATCTCAGATACTTTGTGATGAGCAGGTGCCATCCATTATTAGCAATTAAATTATTAGCATTAATAGCAAAGCTTGCTATTTGTTTTATTTTACACCTTTTTTTGTCAGTGTGGGATACCAGCCTGCTGTGACATGTATTTCAGCCAGTTAAATATCATATCAAGAAAAAATGTAAACTCTTCATCTGTGCTCTAAGGTTTCCTGTAGGGAATAAGGGAGGAGCCGTCTCAGAACAGAATCCTTCTACATTTTATACAGGCCCCAATAAGACTGATTCCCTGCCAGTATATAGTTAAGGTGAAAATTTGCCTTACAGTACAGCCTATCTCCCTCCTGCAGGAAAAAAGGTCTCCCAAAATTTACTGTGCCCTTTTCATCTCCTTTATTTGATCCCACAGCTTTGTTGAGAAGGATGTTTGGCTCTTTGAACAGCATCAGTGTAAAAGACTGTTCCATATCTTCTTTGCGATAGACTTGAGCGTAGATGAAGTATTTGCCTTTCTGCTCAATCACAAGGTACTTGTCACGCTCCTTATGTACAAATCCATTACAGTGCTCTAAGTTCCACTCCCAGCTCATGGGGCCTTTGAAGTTTTGTGTAGAATTTTTTACTGTGAGGAAAACAAGGAAAAAAGATGGGTATGGTGGTTAATGATGTCTAAGGATAACCTTTTCCTGTACATGAGCATGTTTTGTTACTATTTCCCATTGGTACATCTCACTCCTGAAATCTATTATTATTTATTTGTTATTGTTGCTGTTGTTATTGATCTTTTGTGAGTTTATTAACTCCTCAGAAATGCCAGGAAGGGGTCTCAATCTGCCAGGAGGGGCTGTGAGGGATGCCTAGCTCCATGGGTGGGTGACTTTTAAGGGCTTCCACCAGGGTAGATTAACTGTTGAAAGCACCCCAGAGATGGGCAAACTTCACAAGTGGGGATTGGTCTGAGAGGGTACCTAATAAGCAAAAAATCACAGGCAGATCTTAAAACAGATTTGAGGATGATGAATGGTCATCTTCTGCTTGCAGGCTGTTATAGTCTATAGTCCTCTGTGAGAGGTGAGCCTGCAGGATCTTCCCTGAATTCCCTCCTTCTCTCTGCACTGGATGGGCACATGCTGCCAGCATAAAAACTAATGAGGGGAGAGAGCTGTGAAAGCTCTCACTGCATGCACTGCCACACTGGCAAGGAGAGAGCACACCACAAGGTCATGTGTATCTGAGTTACACAGTGCAGGGGGATCTCATAGAATAATTTGGTTTGGAAAGGACCTTAAAGATCATCGAGTTCCAACCCCCCTGCCATAGGCAACGGCACCTCCCAGGCTGCTCAGTGCCTTGTCCAGCCTGGTCTTGAACACCTCCAGAGAGGGGGCATCCACAACCTCTCTGGGCAACCTGTTCCAGTGCTTCACCACCCTCACTGTAAAAAATTTCTTTCTTATGTCAAATCTAAATCTACCCCCTTCCAATTTACATCCATTGTTTCTAGTCCTCCCATCCAATATAATATTAAAAATTCCTTCCCCTGCCTTTCTGTAGGACCCCCTCAGGTACAATGGAGAATACATTGAATATGATATAACAGGGACCCTCAGCTGCCCTAGGCTGGGTTTAGGGAACTGCTGGCAGCATTGTATCTGACCCTCACAACACTGATTTTACCAGCTATTTTCAGAGCTGCACATAGCTGACTGTGGAAGAGATGGCTGCTGGCTGACAGGCTTGGGTGAAGAGCTGGGTAACTCTATTTCCCATGGCCACAGTACCCTTTGAGCTCTGAATTTCTGCAGTTAAAGCTTACAACTCTCCTTGGAGCTGTTGTAACCAGGCATGAGGGCTGTGAGACAATCATGTTTGTCACTGCACAGGTCTCACAAAAACAGAAATCAGGTCTCTAGTGTCTGCATACTCACAAGATCCATGTGCCCAGCACAGCTCCGGTGCCTGTGGAAAGAAACAGTGCTTGGTCAGTGTTTTATGCTGTAATTTTTCCTCAAGAGGAGGATTATCATCACAAGAGCACAAAAGCCTTCTCTCAAGAATAGAAATAACCTTTTAATGTGTCATTGCAAACAAACACAAGCAACTACTTGTAATGAAAACACAATTGTTTCCAAACAAAGTTAGAAATGTTTAAAATAGATCAACATTTTTCATATCCACTTTGGTGGTATTTTCACTAAATACAAAATGACAGTCATCAGCAGTGCCTAGAGGAGGTTTCATCCCTGCACTCAGCTCTTGCTGGCTGTCATTAAGTGGTGTCTCTGTGGACAAGGACTCAACTTCCACTGTATGCACATGGGGAGCTGCCAATTCATGCTTATTGAAACCATGAACGTTCCCTTTTGTGCATCGTAGTTTAAAATCACTTAGGACTCATTTAGTGTGTAGCAGAGCCATGAGGAAGCTGAGCACTTCCAACTTCTTGTATGCGTACTAATGCCACTTTCCCATGACACGTTGAGCTCTGAGTGCCAAAGGCACATTGGTAGTTCTTTCATCTCCTAAAGTGACTTTCTGCATTGTGAAAAAAAAGAGAGGAGTGGAATATGTGCAAAATGTGTGTATCTTTGTGCTTGTTGCTATCAGAGGGATATAGTTGTGCCTGCAGGTCGAAGAGTTGCTCCTTTACAGATGAGAAAAGTTGTAGAATCAGTCCTTAGAGGGGTTCTTGGTGTCATTGTGCCACAATTATATGAAAGGCCACAAAAGAAGACATCCTGCTTCATCACAGAGCAGACATTTTTCCTTGTCATTTTCCTCCTTAGAGCAGGAAATAGGGAGAGCAATATCACAGCAGGGTGTGTGAACCAGGATCCCAAATTAACACTTAGATTCTAAAGAAAACTGATTCACAGTTTGAAAATCTAAAAGCAAAATTTAGTGAAACTTGGCTCACCCCTTGGCTCCCTGTATTTCTGTTCATATGGGAAAAATTACTAAATGAAAAGCAGAAAGCAACTCGACTCGGTAACCACGGTTTGTGCTGGATTAGTAAAATTGAGAGGGTTTTCTCTGCATGAATATTTATGGCTGCATCTCAACTGCTTTTGCTACTACCAAACAGGTTTTGTTCTGCCATTGTTTAACTACATTAAACAAAACCAGTTTAACAGAACAGCAAAAGGAACAGGAAAACAATAATTTTGACAGAGAAAAGCATCAAACATTATACCATTCATGACTTTCTGCCCCCTCTGGCTACAGACTGGGCATGAGATGGAATATGATATGTATGTACATATCTATTCATACATATAGAATCATAGTATAGTTTGTGTTGGACCTTAAAGATTGAGTTCCAACCCCCCTGCCATAGGCAGGGACACCTCCCACTAGATCAGGCTGCTCAGTGCCTTGTCCAGCCTGGTCTGAACACCTCCAGAGAGGGGGAGTCCACAACCTCTCTGGGCTACTTGTTCCAGTGTTTCACAACCCTCACTGTAAAGAATTTCTTTCTTATGTCAAGTCTAAATCTATCCCCTTCCAATTTACATCTGTTGTTT
Source organism: Turnix velox (assembly GCA_013400935.1). Taxonomy (NCBI): domain Eukaryota; kingdom Metazoa; phylum Chordata; class Aves; order Charadriiformes; family Turnicidae; genus Turnix; species Turnix velox. The sequence goes on from VZTY01007299.1 coordinate 16,850, forward strand.
CTGGTCCTCCCATCTGATATCATATTAAAAAATCCTTCCCCTGCCTTTCTGTAGGACCCCCTCAGGTACTGATAAGTTACTATAAGGTCCCCCCCTGAGCCTTCTCTTCTCCAGGCTGAACAACCCCAACTCCTTCAGCCTGTCCTCATAGGGCAGTTGCTCCAGCCCTTTGACCATCTCTGTGGCCCTCCTATGGACCTGCTCCAACAGCTCAATGTCCCTCCTGTGTTGAGGGCTCCAGAACTGGACACAATACTCCAGGTGGGGTCTCACCAGTGCCGAGTAGAGGGGCATGACTTTATAGACCATCCCTCTTTTTCTTTCTTTTTTCAACGGGCTTCTGCCCATTGAGTTCATTGGGCTCCATCTATTAAAAGAGCCTCTCAGGGCAGGTGAGATATTGTCAGGCATTTGATTGTTGCATATGTATTTTTAGAACTTGCAGCTGATATTTCCAGTGTGGCTCATGCCCATGGTCCATGAGTTGAAGATGTCAGTCTTGCTGAAGTTACTGGGTACCAGCTGCTGACATCAGGTCTGATTCCATCAGTGCTGCACCTTACTCAATTTTTTAGCAGAGTCCATGTGTTATTAGGCCCAGAATAGTGTTCCAGTTGGTGATGTGGTGATACTGACATAGACAAAGTTCAGTTGCAGTGGCTGTCACTGGGTTTGGAATAGCTGCATTGTCTGACGCAGGGGTTCTGGTAGTGCCTTTCTGCCTAATTTCCCTCTCTTTCCCCTAAGGTTAACATTTGGTAGATGCTGACCAGAGCTTGGCACACTACAGTGAATTGTACCTCTCTGGAACAGCCACAGCATTTTCCTTTCAAATATTATATGATTTTCTGTAGTTCATTGCATGTGAAATCCCAAATCACTGGAGGTGAGAAAGTTTCTAGATACCTGCCCACATTCTCCCACATGAAATGCTACTCATTACTATCCTGCCTCAGGAAGGATCTCTGGGTGGTGGTCTTAAATAGTTGTTTAACCCTGAACCAGACCTGGAATGCAATCAGGAGACATAATAATGGACCAGCCTGATTTGAGCATCCCAAGGATATCCAAAATTCTCAAAAGCTGTCATATCTGGACTGAAGAAAAAAAGGGACGTAAAAGAGTGCGGAAAGGTGTGTGCCACTAATTCTCCCATAGATTGGGTGTAATTATTAATAAATTCAGAGGGATGGTGCCCAAAGTACAGACAGAACCATAAAACCACATATAAAATCACCCCAAAATAATAGTCTGAACATTGGTGTCATCATATCAAAGCTGATATTACCCAGAACAGCAAAATTACAATGCTGATCCCTCTCCCAAAGTGTTAAATACCATTGCGGGGCATGCAGAAACCATATAGGAATTTACTTAACACAGCCATGAGAACAATCCAAGCAACACAGCGACCAGCAACAATTTGACTAACATGATAAATGCATGCAACAAGTAAACTATGGTTGAATCTGTTGTTATCTCAACCCTTCAAACCTCATCTTTGTCACTAAAAAGGACTGTCATGGTTTGGCTTCAGAGCACAACAAAGAATCACATGCCACTAGCTCCAACTGTCCTTTAAAGAGAAAATCAAAATAAAAAGGCAAAACACATGGGTTGAGACAGAGGCACCTTAATGAAAAGCAAAAGGAACAGGAAAACAACAACATGCATAGAGAAATGTATGAACGTAATTGCGGTGCCACCGCTCACCAGACCTGGGATGCACCAAGTAACAACTCCCTCAGCAGTTATTCACTCCAGCTCGGGCATGGCTCACATGGGATAGAATATCTGCATCCCCTATCCCTGCTGGAACCAGGACAATGTTATCAGCTTGGAAATCTTAGAAACTGAGAGTGTTAGCTGTCTCCAAAAGAGAAAGAATGATTAGGTTGCAGTTAGTTGATAGCATCATCAAAGTGATGTTCATAATAATACATGTGTTGTACACGCCAGAGTCAGAAATTATGCTTTGTTTCTTACCTGGTGGTGATGAAGCAAACAGAAGACTATAGGAACCAGTGCTGAAGTCACAATAAAAACCAATAGGAAAGTATGAAAAGCCATTTGACAACATGTGAATTTCCTTTGCTGAGGTATATTTCCATTCTCCGGCAAGTTTGGTCTTTCCATGATGCCTATCCTCAAGACAGCTAGAGGTAAGGATGCGAGCAGCACTGCAGCTGTGAAAGATAGAGGATTCCAAGGTCTTTACAGTGAAGTGTAGGCAGTGACTAATATGGTCAAAAGGAGGAGCCACGTGTTTTCGTGACTTGGCCGGCGATGAGGCATTTCCTCATAAAAGAGCCAGAGTGCTTTCTCTTGGTCCTTAGCACAGAATGACTAAAATGAAACTGTGGAACAGGTTGTGGAGGCTCAGAAAAACATCTCACACTTTCACGCGAGGAGTCAAGTTTACAAACGCTCCAGCAAACATAAACTGAAGGGATGTGGTGCCAAGCAAAGGAACCTTCTAATGTCTGTGTGACCTGCTTCTGTCTCCACAGCTATCAGTGTTTTCTAAGGCTGAGGAGTTGGTAAATTCTGTATCTTGTTTTGAAAGCTCAGATCTGAGCACTGATGAATGAATGGCATTTTTGCAATTCCTTGCTTGTAGTAAAGACAAAAATAAGCACACTTGAAAGCAAGGAGTGCTGGGGATCCACAAGTACATCCTCAGCAGCAATGGAAAGAGTTACATGAAACCACCAGCCTTGGCTTTCACACTGATGCTACTTGAGGAGAAAGAGGGTGAACAGGAAAATAGTTGCCACTTTGTAAATAGCTTTCAATTTGCAGGTTGAAATGAACTGGCAGATGTTCTACACAAAGTAATTTTAGGATTTACCCTTTCTATTTTTTTTTTTTCTAACTTTTTTGATTCCTTATTGTGGAGACAAAATTATGAGTTAGGGGTTGTGTGTCAGAGGCAAAATAAAAAAAAAATGAAGAAGGTAAGAAAAAGCAGATAGGTATGATAAGTAAAATTCAAAGGAAAACTTAAAAACCACCTAAGAGAAGATTCTCAGCCTTTAAAGTAGTTTCTGTTTTTACATTCTGCACATTCTTTTGGATTTTCTTTCAATATGAAAATGTTTTCTTCACATGTGTTCTCCAAGATATCTCTTGGAGATCTCTGACAGCTCTGCTGGTCTCCTTTAATTGGGATAGGATACATAGACAAAGTCCTTTACATACTTGGGTCTTGCTTCTGCTCTTCTCCCTCCTCTTTCCAACCTGCAGAAAAAGCCTCAACTCTTCCAGCTGCACAAGACCAAAGTTAAAGATCTGTTATTAAAAAGGTGGGATGGAAAGGGCACAAGAACAAAACTAAAAATCCTGAACTGTTGTGTTAATACTCTGCTTCACCTTCCAAATTCCCAGTGGTATGATGAGTGCTTTGCAGGCATTTAATTCAGGGTGACACAGAGGGAATCCTGCTTGTACTTGCTGTCAACCCTGGAGCTTCCCAGAGTAAAAATGGGAGGGAGTTACACAGAGTGAAGCTAAATGTGGAAGGGCAGTGACTGAGGCAGCAGAGATTTGACTGCTCCAGGCTGGCCCTTCACAGGATTGTTTGCCCCTTATGGCACTTTGTGGCAGGCCTCAGACAGCCTCCATGTCCTCTCCCTTCCCCATCTCGTCCCAATCTATCACAGCCCATATAGGTTTCCTGTCTGCCTTGGTGACTCCACATGAGTAATGTAAAGCAGAAGGGGTAAGATGATTTTTCCACAGACAGTTAAAGTTCTGACCTGTACGGGGAGACCTATTGACTTCTATGACATATGCCTTCCTCTGCACCCTGTCCTGATATTATCCCAGAGCAAATGACTGCCCTTACATCAGCCCTATTCCCTGATCCATTAAATAATCGGTTCTTTTAAGCCACATGTCTCTCTAAGCAGGACCAATCCATTAAATAATCAGTTCTTTTAAGCCACATGTCTCTCTAAGCAGGACCAACCTCAGCAGTTACCATGAAATGCAGCATCATCAGTATGATAAATATGTATCATTAGCTGCAAACAGATAACCTGCTTCTCCCTGGGCATAGCAACGGACTGGTTTGGAAGCCCTGTTCTGACCCCTATTGGCCTGTGGCGCTGGCTCCACAGCCCCAGCCACTGGGCTTGCTACTTGTTAAACTCCTGGCTTTAACTGCAGGGCTTAAGAAATCTTCATTTTAAAGCGCACAAATGAAACTTCCTGTGACATTCCATATAGCACAGAGGTAGTGGAGGGTCTAAGGAGCTTATTTAAAAAACAAAACAAGAAAATATCACAAGAAGATCATCAGCACCAACAGCAATTACAGCAACTTTTTTTAACCTACAGAGTGACCACCATTTTTTAGTAAGAAAAAAAATTCTCATTATTGTCACAAACAGAGATCGAGAGCAGAAAGTGTCAGTCCCAGTACCAAAAATTTGCTGGTTACTTAGATTAGAACAAGGTTAAAATGGAAAGGATTATACAAGGGAGGGATCATACAAGCAAGGGGCCAGAGGTGAATTATTCTGGAGTGCAGCTGGTATAATTTTTACTAACTACAATGTTAGCTTGTGTGACTGATTGTCATTTGGCAGCGCTGAAGAACTGTGACTGGGGACTGAAAATCTGCTTTTCCATCATGTTAACTGTAAATGCACCACCTGGGGTATGGCAGGGAGGGAGCCCTGGTGCTGCAGCATAGTGTCAGGATCCCAGTGATGCCTCAAGCCCTGTGCATAGCTGGAGGAGCCCTGGCAGGAAGTGGCAAGTGGCAGCACTTTGTTCTGCCACTCACAGCAGCCTCACCCAGGCTTGGGAGCTGCAGAAGTATTCTTTAGATTAAGACCTTGTTTTAATTAGCATAAATGTTGATGCCTGTGTCTCAGCTGTGTTTTCCCTACATACCCCAGCAGTTTTTGTTCAGTAACTATACTGCAGTTAAAGAACAGAGTTAGACTAAGCCCAGCAGACCAGAGGATGTGATTGCCTCTACATTTGTGCTCAATTTCTTCCTCATTTCCTTGCCTTATCCCTTGAAATACAATTGTGCTGTGAATGTCCTTATTTGCAGGGCATGCACCATATGCTGGTCTTTTCCTTCTTTTTCTTTCTTTTCTCTCTTTTAACAGCCTGTTATGAAGGGATGGAAACAAATCCAGTGTAGAAATAGCTACTTCATGTGAAGGAGCAGAATCTGGTTCTTGCCTGAGTTTTCTCCCTTGCTTTCCTCTCCTAGTTTCTATAAAAGCATTTGACAGGCTTCTTACTAACAATGTCAATCCATGTAGTTTATCTCTAGGTTTTGAATTTCCATTTTGTTGGAGTGTATGGGTGCACACATTTGACATCTGTTGGGATAATTACAGCAGAATGGGAAAGTCATGTGCTCAAATGCTGAGCAATCCAAAGTTCACTCTTCTGCCTAAGCCTGTCTCTGGAGACTTGAGGTAATTTCATGGCTGAGACACAAACTGGGATTCACAGAAGACTGGATCAGGAAGGAGCTTTCCATTCCTCCGATGGTGCATGCCAACATTCCCTAATGGGAGTGTCCCTGAATCTCCTACTCAGACACCAGACTGTGCTTCATATCCTCCCTCTGGGAAGCTGCTTTTTGATGTTTGGGCTGTCGCAGAATCCTGTTTGTGCGTTATTGTCAAATATTAGCACCACCCAATATAATCACAAAGTTTGCCTTAACTTTGGGGCCAGTTTTCCAAATCATCAGTTTCTTTTCAATGGCAGCAAAGATTACCTCATCTTTACTTTGTGGCACAGACTTTCTTTACATGTGTATGTGGAAGATGAGTGTGTTTGCAGTTGCTACAGCTTTCCAAGGATATGAGAGAGGCTTAAGCAGCTCCAAAATGCCCTAGTGGAGTTTCAACCCTAATCTGCAGAAACAGTGAAAGATTGAGAGACCCTGCATTTCAGATCTGTCTGTTGCACTGTGTGTGCAGGTATTGCCACTGTCCTCGTTTCTCTTGAACTAAGTGTTTCAGAGAGACAACAAAACCAATGGCCAAAACTGAAAAACTGGCTGCCAGTGGGACAATGAACTGTGGCAAGATGCATTGTCATTGCAGGCCACACTTCATGGCTGCGGACTCATGGGTTGTCCCAGACCCAGAGCAGGGACAGCAGCAGTGAGCCTCACAGTGGCTATCTCTGCCAGTAGATGTGAAGGAACCTTCTGATCTGTGATCAAAGAGTATTTCTTTTGATGCACAATATCTGCTCTGCTCTTGTGTCTTCCTAGGGAGCCAGGGCAGGTTGAGAGCTGGAGGCTCTTTTCCACTAAGAGCAGGGCAGGCACAAGGTTTTGTCTGGCTCCCTGGTCATGCAGAGTTCACCTCCTCACTGTCTTTCTTGGTCTGAAAAGGGATAAGACAGGGGCTGCCTGTCAGCCTTTTATCATTATAAAAGCCAGATCTGCCACTGATGTTCCACTGAAGGTAACCACTCTCCTCTGATGCTGCTGCTAGAGCTACCGTAACAAACTTGTGTGAGGCATAGGTGGTCCCATACCTCAGTGTTTCCCAACAGGAACTTCACTGAGTGGTGGGAAATTCCATGTTCTCTACTACATGTGCAGGCAGACCAGGGTGATAGCTTCTATGAATCCAGTGTTTGCTGGTTGTCAGTACCTGTGCTGGTATGGTGAGGTTGTCTCTAACACACGCCCTCATTTTGTTTCCTTGAGATGTGCTTGTACTGGGTCAGTTCCTTCTGCTACTTCCAAACTTTGGGCAGTGTGTCCAGGCCCCTCTGATTACTCTTCCAGGTAGAAGTGAACATGCAACAAAACAAAGAATTTTTGCAGTATTATGATCAGGACAAGAAACAGGGGTGCAGGCTCTGCCTCCTCTATGCTGCTGTTGGGTTTACTCCTCTAAAACAGCAGGGAGAAACAAGCATCACTTTGTACCTGGTTCTAATTGCCTGCACAGCACAGGTGATGTCTCTGAGATATCACCCACAGCAAACTGCAAGAACAGCAGCCCTGTATCTCCTCTCCATAGGAAGCCAAGTCACTACTGCTAATTCAATTACTGCTGTGAACATTAGATCTGTCCATCCAAGCTCAACTCTCTCAGAGCCACTGGGCCGGGCTTTCTGCAGAATCGTATCTTTTCATTCCTGAGAATCCTCCATGACCACAGACACTAAGACTTTTCTTCCTTTCTAAGTTCAAAGGTAAAAGAGAGTTTTGCTTGAGAGGATCCCAGCTCAGCAGCCTCGCCTATTACCTTCTGGGCTTGAACAACTTCTGTGGTTTGACTCCAGTGAGAAGAAAGAACTACATGTCTCTCGCTCCAGCTGCCCCATGCGGGGAAAAGAAAATAAAACAACACTCGTGGGTTAAGACAAAGGCAACAAAAGCAAAGTTTAAGAGAACTACAACAGCAACAAGAGAAGAACAACAGTAACAGGGGTGAGGGAATGTGCAGAGGCGATACAATGCCACACGCAGCTGCTGACCCTTCCCGATGCCTGCACTCAGTCCCCACCATGTCCCATACTGAGCTCCCATCCCCCTCCACTTCCTGCCTCTGTCCCCTCCTCTCTTTCCCGGCCAGCCCTGGCATGTCTTAGATAGTAATGGGATATCTGTGCCTGCAGAATTAGCCCTATCCCAGCCTAAAGTGGGACAACCACCGAAGTGTCCTAGTAGCTCTCTGGTTTCCTACTTTCCTCGCAGCAATCACAAACTTGGCCTGAATGCCGGAAGCCGACTCTTCTCTTGCGCCCTTTATGATTTCCAGGAATTCTTGTGATCCTTGCAGATGCTAGCTTGCATCTGCAGATGTGTTAAACATTCTTACTGGCCTGGAGCTAAAAAGCAGCAAGCTATGTTTGGCTGCTATGAAGCTGAAATATTTCAGGACTGAATAAGCATTTTAGACTTTTCACCATAATTCATTTAGGCAATAAATTTCAAAAACTTCCGGAATCCCGTGGTATAATATGAATTACTCCAGAGTCACATTTTGCAGACGTATGAAGTAACTTGTTTTCTGCTCAGGGGGCTTCTTGGGCTTCCTTATAAGGTTCTCAGCGGCACTGTGCTAATTTTTTTACAGGATGAGGGTAAGAATTAAGGATTGACAACTTGGAATCTTAGCTGAAAATCAGACTTCCTTCTGGTATCACTGAAAAAATCTAAAGAAATAAAACAAGAGTCATCTGAGAAACACTAAAAAATCATGGCTACAGTGTCTTCTCTAGAATTGCTTCTTCCCATCTGCATTTAGAAATAAGTTTTTCTTGTTGTGTGATGAAACTATGTACTGCGTGTTGTGGCAACCTTACAGCTGTGGTGCTTTTACCAGCAGCCTCTAGTCTGTAAAGCCTTCCTCTGGAGTGACAGCAATTTGCTGACATCTTTTCTTCTCCTGCCAGCTTTACTTTGATTCTTCCTGTTCTGCTTCCTACTGAGGTCAGCAGCAGTGGCAGCTGTGGAGAAGCTGAAAAAGGAGCTTTCGAAGGGATTTGTCCATAGATCCAGGTGTGACAGGGCTTGGGTGAGTTCGTCCTAGGCTGAACTCATGAAACACCACCAGCTTTCCCTGAGAACCATCTTCTTCCCAACATATTTCTTTCCCCCTCATCAGCACATGGTGAGAGGTGTGGGCTGACTTGGAGCCCAGCAGTATCCGGAAATATTCCCGGACCATGAGACAAAAGATTTGTTTGAGGGTGAAGAGGAGCCTGTAATTCTGACCAGCTTCTGCTCTACAGGGAGAATGAAACGCAATTATCTTGTTTTATGCTCATGCTATTCTCCTACTTCTTTCCTGTGAAAACATACGTGTCTGACAAAATCTGATGGTGGATTTATTTTTAACCATCTTGTTTCCTTGTTCTCTAATTAACTCTTGGTTTTCCTTCAAGTAATGCTTGCAAGCACTTACTGTGAAAGCAGCCAGCCTGCAAATTATCAGAAAGCACAAAAGGAAAATCATCTCAACAAGGGAGGCAACACAAATGCAGTAACAGCTCCATCCGGTTTGGATGCCACTATGTTGCAACAAGGCTTGAGTTTCTTCATCAGTATGAAAAATAATAAAACGGAGAGAAAAGGCAGAGCATTATTAATCATCTTTTAAGGTATTCTCAGTGTGTGTCAGTGGTTAGAGATGGATAAGTGCTGCCCTTTGGGCTGGGGATGCAAATGCTACTTTGTGAAGGAATTGAAAGTCTCAGTCACAGAGCCCACTTACTCCCCTTGCTGAAATCTTGCATTCAGATTGAAACACGAGAAGGGGAGTTCAGACAGGGGGATACTTCTCTTTCTGAAACCAGGAATTTGTCTGGTCCAGATGGCTACAGAAGTATTGCAATTCCCCAGCCACTGTCATTTGGATTGGAAAAGGCACTGTAGCCTCCCTCTCTATTCTGCCTCCTCTTGCTGCCAAAGCTGTAGCACTAGGCTGTGAGCACCAGAAGAAATGGCATGAATAGGACAGGGTGTTGAAAGTTCTAATTATGGTACAAGGTCTTCTAAAGAGGATAAACAGAGAAGTGCTTGGTCTCATGTTTGCTCTTTCTTTGCCCAGTGAGCGCCAGTGATCTTGGCTTAACTAGAAAATCTCAGTGGTCCTGCATTGCCCTAGGAAATCCTCTTTGGCTCAGTTCTTTGCAGGCAGATGAAGAGTGAGTGAGCAATCAGGATTCAGTAAAGCTGATCTAGAAAGTTGGTACTTGTTCATCCGTAAGCACTGCATGTCCCACAGAGGTCCTCTGTCCCTTCACCTCATCCCATGTCAGGAGGTACCTAAAAGGAATTTGTCTAAACTGCTCCTAAAGACTCCAAAGAGACTCTCTCTTGTTGTAGGGCTCCACTCTCCTTAAAAATGTTGAGCTTCTCCTCAGCCTCCTATGGGCTCCCAGATTAAGCCTGTGGTCCCTTTCATATCCACCATGGGCACAGAGAACAGATTATTCCTTTCTCTTCACATCAGTCCTTTATATTGATACCTGTCCAGAGGACAACAGGACCTCCAAATATTCCAGTTTTCATTTGTATTTTGTATGACTGATTCACGTTCTTTCTGTAAAGGGGGGGTATTTGTGACAAGTCACAACTCTCCCACACATCTCCAAAATTCCTTTTACAGTGCAAGTCATCTTCAGCCTGGTCTCTCATTCTAAACAACACATTGTAAAACCTAGATAATTTTCTCTCAAACTGTTCTGTTATTACATTTCTGTTACAGATAATTCCTGCTTAGGCAGAGTAAAACTTGCATGTTCTTTCTGAAATGAGTCTCATTTCTTTTGAGCTTCCTTCCAGATGTCCAGATCACTTGAAGTTCACTCTGCCCTTCCTCACTTTGTGCCCAGGATTTCTAGGAGAACAGCTGGTTTGGAAACTGCCTTTCTACTTGAAAGACGTCCCTGCAGGAGAGGTTGCTATGGGTCCCAGCACGTCAGATCCCTGTTCTTCTATACCCAGCCCTTCACATAGCACAGTAATCTGGATCAATCATGGGGTCTCGCTGTATGAAAGGCTACAAGGAGACCTTATTGTGGCCTTTCCTTTTTAAGGGGCCTTATAGGAAAGATGGAGACAGATGTTAGTAGGGTCTATAGTGATAGGACAAGGGATAAGGACTTTAAACTAAAAGAGAGTAATTCAAACTAGATATAAGAAAAACATTTTTTATAATGAGGATGATGAGGCATTGAAACAGGTGGACCCAAAGAGGTGGCAGATGCCCCATTCCTGGGAACTTTCAAGGTCAGGCTGGACAGGACTCTGAGCAACCTGATCTAGTGCAAGATGTCCGTGTTCACTGCAGGGGGGACTGGACTAGATGACCTTTAAAGGTCACTTCCAATCCAAGCCATACAGTGAATCCGTGATATTGGGTTGGGCCATATTCTTTTCTAGAGTTGCAGAGATTTCTGTCAGCAGTGTGCTGGGGTTATTGGTTTAGGCATTTACTTTAGTTGCAAATCTGTCCAATTATTTTTTTTTTTCATATGCTATTTGTGCAATAGCAGTAGTTGACTCATCTGTGCAACATAATCCTCCTCACATGGAATCAGGATGGAGCAATGTCCCTTCTAGCAAAGTGGGTGTCTGTGTACAGAAGGATGGGATCTGGTTTTCATGTGAAATCATTTAGCTCTGGGGTATGCTGTGGAGTGTGTGGGGTAGTCCTGGGCACACCGGCATACCCAGAGCATGTCAAAACAAAAAGCCAAGGGAGAGAGTGGAGGAAAAAGAGCAATTGTTTTGTTATCTTATCCAGTTCTTTCAATTTTCTTTCAAGTTGCTTTAAGAAAGTGAAGTGCTGTTTGTTTATTCATCCGTCCCACTCCACATCTGGCAGAGAGCCCAGCTGACGGAGATATGAAAAAGAAATCCCAGCTGAAAGCCGTGAAACATTGGCGTGACTCTTCCCCATCACGGGGTTGGGAATCTTGCATCACCTGCCTCCAGAGACTTAAATTCTTTTCCTTCAGAAAGCCTTAGAAAGGAATATTTCCCATTGCATCACTATCTGACAGCCTGACTCTTCCTCTGCCCTTAAAGGTAAAATTGAACTATGGCCCTGCTATTACATATCACCCAGCATGGAGGCGTTTGGCTGTTCTGGGACATTCTGCCAAGGCTCTGAAAATCTCAGCAGTGCTGGGGCATTAGCTCAGCAACAGCAGCATGGTGTGTGGTTGTGAGCCATGCAGGGCAAATGGCCCTGTTTGAGAAGCAGCTCCTGCCTTCTCCCGTGCTCCTTACCAGACACATGTCTGATCCCTGTATTGGTTGTTTAAAGGTGTCAAGCTTATTGTATTCTCATACCTTCATGCATGGATGTTCTTAATTTTTCCCCCTCCTGACTTCATCCACATTACATCATCAGGCACTGGATTTGATTTTCTCTGAGTGTTTGCAGAAGCACTGCCTTACCACCAAAGACAGCATTAGGAAACAATGAAGCTGAGGCTGCACAAGCAGTTTCTTGTGCCCTGCCACGCAGATCTCCCTGCCCTTAGTCATGTGTGGGCATTTTTTCCTCTTCCAGGGCAGTGGATGGCTGGTACTGCAACAAGGGCTGCCAGCCCTGGCACACTGCAGTGGTCTTACCCACATGGATCATACAGCCAAAGTGATGGAGCCTGGACTGGTAGTGCTGGGGATGGGGCACTTAGCTCTGAGGATGCATTTATCTAAGGATTTCACCTTTCCTTTTAACCTTGTATGGACAAGCAGAGACAAGCTGAGAGAGCTCACCAGCCCATACAGCATGATATCCTTCATTATGCATCAGGAGTAAGGTGTATTGTATTTCTTCACATTCAGTAGTTTGTGAAGCATTTCTCCAGTGTGAATCTGCTGCTTTTTAAGCCTATCCAACCTTTTAGCTTCCTCTCATGGCAGTAACTTCCACCTATTGAATGAAAAAAAAAAGCTAGAATTATTTAAACCTGCTTATTGACCATTTAATGCAGTGCTTACCTCTATCTGAGCTTGCTTTGTGAGAAGCAGCAAGCATCAATCCTAGCTCACCCTTATACATTCATCATTCTGTGGATCCATGTGGTCCTGCAGGGCTTTCTTTGGTCCTTCCTCAGGGGTGCAGTTCAGACTGTCCCCTTTCTCCTCTGACCATCCGTGATCCTGGGATGTAGTGGAGAAAAGTCTTTGGAGAAAGGAGTTACCAAATTTCTATGTCACTTCTGAGGATTTCCAAGAGCAGGGAGCTTTTTGGAGTTTGTGGCATTGTGCCACTCAAATAAACAGAAAGCTTCTCCTGTGTAGTTTGTGGTGAGCAAGCCAAATTGTAAATGACTCTCTTACAGCAGCAACCACACTGTGCTGTGGCCCACAAACTTGTTAACATGCCCCAAGAGGACTACAAGCTTGAGTATGCACATGTCAGGTGCCTGTCCCTGCCTCTGCTCTCTAAGGACAGGAGGCACACATGCAGGGCTAGTGTGTGAGGCACTGTGACCTGCCCCAGATGCCTTGACTGATGTTCTGGGACCCATAGCACCCTATCTTGCAAGTAGAAAGGCAGTTTCCAAGCCAGCTGTGCTCCTGGAAACCCTGCATCTCTGCGTCCAAAGTTCCTCTGTAGGAGTTTCCTTCCCATGTTTACTTAGCAGCTGGTTTCTGAACTCTGTCCAGGGGAAGGTGCGTAGGATGAAAAAGCTATGAAGAAAAGCCCACTGGGGATCCCTGTCATGCACCAAACGTCAGCCCCTTCTTTCATGCTGGGTGTGCTGAAAAACTGGAGAAGTGTTGGCAAAGAACTGGCCTAGGGCTCAGTTAGGGGCCAGTCGTGTCACTCAGCTCCTTGCAGCCTCCTCATAGAGCTGGCTTGCTGCCCACCACCTCTACTCATTTGCTTTTTGACTCTCAGATCTAAGCTTTTCACAGTACTGGAAGTACTGCCTCTGGAACTTTTAAGAAAATGAGTTGCCCTCAGTTCAGATCAGGACCAGAATCAGCCTTCCATCTCCTTCATGCATTATCAATGCCAACCTCCCTGTGCTTGTCCTCCCTCAGATGGACTTCTCAATTCATGAGAAATGTCCTGGACAGCTTTTGTAGCTTGTTTGAAAAAACAGCGAGAAGTTCAATGGAATGGAATGTCTGAATGTCTGGTTTACTAGTGTACTGAAATTTTGTAAAGATCAAGAAAGAAAAACATTTGTCAGTGATTCTCTGTGCAGATGGTCTCAGAAGTTCAGTCATCCCCGTATGAAGTATTTTGTTTTGCTGTTACGGTCTTCTCTTGTTTAGCTTTGAAACAATCATGGAATCATAGAATCATAGAATAGTTTGGGTTGGAAGGAACCTTAAAGATCACAGAATCACAGAATCACAGAATCACAGAAGACCTGGGTTGGAAGGGACCCCAAGGATNTCCCTGGGCAACCTGTTCCAGTATTTCACCACCCTCACTGTAAAGAATTTCTTTCTTATGTCTAGTCTAAATCTATCCCCCTCTAATTTATATCCATTGTTTCTAGTCCTCCCATCCGATATTATGTTAAAAATTCCTTCCCCTGCCTTTCTGTAGGACCCCCTCAGGTACTGATAAGTTACTATGACTGTTACAATCACTGTTAGTTTTGAAATGAAGCCTTATTTTGAAATGAAACATGGAAGTATTTAATCTTGAGAGGAGTTAACAGAAAGCAACTGCTTCTGGGAACGTGCCTGCTCTAATTTCAAACCAAATTATGTTAATATGCATCACACCACTTCCTCAACTGATTTTATGGAATTTCTCAGAGGAGAGAGGTTGGTGGTATTTGGCAGAAATTAAGGGATTTCCACCCAAATCAAGTAGACTTGCTCAGAATAAGAACAGGCTTTCTAAAACCAAACCTGTTAGTAGGCCTTCCAGAAGCACAGTGCTTGAGAGACTGCTTCAAGATTTCCTCCTGTGCTCAGCACTGGTGAGGCAGTACCTCGAGTGGCTACCAAAGAACAGCACAAGCTGCCACAGCAAAGGACAGAAGCAGCAGAAAGTGCAAGCTTAGGAACAGAAGCACATTTGTGTTTCTGAGCAGCTCTAGTTTCTAAACCCATTTTGCCTCATTAAGAGGTGAACAATATTAAAGAATGGTTGGTGCAAGCTGTCTTATTAAAAAAGTAATTGTGCAATGATTTACATTCAGACTGGCCAGGCTGGACTGAGCAACTTGGTCTAGTGAGAGGTGTCCCTGCCTATGGCAGGGGGATTGGAACTTTGATGAATTTTGGGGTCCCTTCCACCCCAGATCATTCTGTAATTCTGTCATTCAGAGGAGGAAATCAGTGTTTGAGGAAGCACTGGTTGTGTTCAGGTATTTGCAGAGGTCTGGTTCCCCAAGTGTGGGCTCACAGGACAAAGACTTCTCTTTGTTGTTCCTCACACTCTCAAAGTCCTACACACCATCCGTGGACTTGCTACCTGCATCATGTCTCTCCTAAGGTTGTCAGACATTCTGCCCACTGTCTCACCTGGGACAGACCAGCCAGTCCCACTGGCCCCTCCTGCTCCGGCCTACAGGTTTTCTAGTCCTGAGGCTCCTGCATTCTGATGTGTTGGGTGAAGTGAGCCCCTGCCAGTGCAGCATGTGGAGTGCTACCCTAAGCAGATGCGAGCAAGTGAGCTCACTTGCCCCTTCCCTGGAAGTGTTCATGGCCAGGATGAACGGGGCTTTTAGCAACCTGGTCTAATAGGAGGTGTCCCAGCCTAGGGCAGTGGAGTTGGAACTAGGTGATTTTTAAGGTCACTTCCAATTCTAACTGTTGTGATTTTTCTATGATTCACTGCTTGGCACCTTGATGGGGAGACATGCCTCGGCTTCCACTCTGCTTGCCCAGTTTGCTGGTCCTCAACAGCCTTTCTCTTCAGCTTAGAGAACTGAGCAAATCAGATCTCAGATCTTCCCTGTCTGTAGGGCATACAAGGCTACAAATGGCAAATAATAAAGCCTTCCACAGCTCTCTTACCACAGTCCCTATCTGGCCTGCTACCAATGCCCCTTCTCCCGCTCCTCAGTGATCATTTTTCACTGAGTGGATTGCCATCATCACTGGTGCCAGTCTGGATCCCTTGGAAAACAATTACCATCTGGCAGCCCAGAGAACAATTGGTTGAAGTTTATAGATGATGCTACGAAAAGTAAGTCAGTAGTAAGTAGGCTTTCTCCACCAGGAGACTGTTGGATTTCATATCATACTTACCCATTGTGATCCCTGAAGATGGAAACAAAATTCCCATGCCTTCTGGGGTCTGAGCTGGCCAATGCTGGATTTCCAACAGTGTGATTGATTGCACTTTACCAGGCACACTCCCACTTTCTTGTTCTCTCTCACCAGTGAAACAGAAAAGCAATGGCTATGACTCAGCCTTCTTGATGTAATGTAAGCAGTGTCTAAAACCCACAAGCTCATTATCCATTATTACTTGTAACCATCTGTACTAGAAAAGGAAATTACTTTTGAAAGGGACCTGAATGGAGTGTAAATTGTTTCTCGTTTTTTTTGTACTCGTATAAGTAGAGGGAGTCCCCATTTAATTCTGCCATGCAGAATTTCTTCTCAGCAGGACATCAAGAGCTTCCAGCCCTTTCATAGTAGGACCCCATCAGGTACTGCCAAGCCACTATGAGGTCTCCCTGGAGCTTTCTCTGGGCTGAACTCTCTTAGCCTGTCCTCATAGGAGAGAGGTTCTATCCCTTGGACCATCCTCGTGGTCCTCTCCCGGACCCTCTGGTAAATAACCCTGTGAAGGAAAAACAATGAGGTCCCATTTCAAAAGGGGAATGCAGTGTCCCTCCAGAGTTAGGGACAGTCTCCAAAAACTGCCTAGTAGAGCCTTGCACTTCACACTTCCAGCTCTAATGAGCTTCGAGGTGTGACCTAAAATCTCATTCAACAGAGCTGTAAGATGTGACTTTAGCACCATCATTAAGCTCCTGCAAGTCATTAACAACCCCAGTAACAGAAATTAATGTTTTCCTTCACAGAGATTTTTAACCTTGTGGAGGAAGGGGTCACGAAATGCAAACAGGAGATGATATGAAAATCTACTGGTGAGAACAGTCTCTCAAGCAATTGAAGTCAACAACTCAATTGTTTCAAACTTTTATTTCAAGACAAGTGCAGGTACATATATGTATACGTATGTGTAGGTAAGTCTAGTTCAGCCTGAAAGTGCAGAGGAATCCGTGTGTGAAATGCCCTCTCCTGCTGTAAACAAGAAAAAATGGGGCACCTTTCTGAGATGCAAATCTGTTTGTGCTTGGGCTTAATATTTCTTGCTGTCTCATGCATCCTTGACACTGACACAGCCCACCCTGGCTACGTTAGTCCACGCTGGATGCACCAGCTCAGCATATCCTTAGGGAGACCCTGAAACTGAAGCCAAAACTGTATAGAAAATACATTGTTTTCTTACTAGGGCAAATGTCTGCTGAAACACAATGAGTGTATAACTCACCAGGCCCTCCCCCAATGGATTCTGCAAGGTTACAAAGGAAAATTTTATTAGCATTAAGGAAAGGGAATAGATTCTCACATTGATGTTCTTTAAGACTGTAGAATGTACTTTCATAATTTAAAATATAGTTTGGAAGGTAGAATATCTCATGAAATAAGAATTAATAGCTGTAAAAAGGTCATAAGGCCATCTTAAGCTAGACTTAGTATAAATAATAAATGCCTCACTAATGAATATACCCTCGGAGAAGATCAGAAGGCTGATAACAAAGAACATCCCACCACAGAAGGTTCTGAAGGTGTCTGAAAACCAGATGGCTGCTGGATAAGGCACTGAGTCGACAGGCTGGAAAGCTGGGCTCAGGTGAACCTAATGAGGTTCAACACAGCAAAGTGCAAGGTTATGCACTTGGGCCAGAAGAACCCCAGGCGCCTGTACAGGCTGGGAGGAGTGGTCCTTGAGAGCAGCTCGGCAGAGAAGGACCTGGGGGTCCTGATGGACGAGAGACTTAACATGAGCCAGCAGTGCGCTCTCGCAGCTCGGAAAGCAAATGGGATCCTGGGCTCCATCAGGCGAGGGGTGGTCAGCAGGGATAGGGAGGTGATTGTCCCTCTCTACTTGGCTCTTGTGAGGCCCCATCTGGAGTACTGTGTCCAGTACAAAAAAGACATAGAGATTTCGGAAAGGGTCCAGAGGAGGGCCACGAAGTTGATCAGGGGGCTGGAGCACCTCCCCTATGAGGACAGGCTGAGGGAGTTGGGCTTGTTCAGCCTGGAGAAGAGAAGGCTGCGGGGTGACCTCATTGCAGCCTTTCAATACCTGAAGGGAACCTACACCCAGGAAGGAAGTAAACTCTTTGAAAGGGCTGACAATAGCAGGACTAGGGGAAATGGATCCAAGTTGAAGGAGGGAAGATTTAGGTTGGATGTTAGGGGGAAGTTCTTTATTAGGAGAGTGGTTAGGTCCTGGAACAGGCTGCCGAGGGAGGTTGTGGATGCCCCATCCTTGGAGGTGTTCAAGGCCAGGTTGGACGGGGCCCTGGGCAACCTGATCTAGTAAATGTGTTTGTTTGGTGGCTCTGCTAGGCAGGGGGGTTGGAACTACATGATCCTTGAGGTACCTTCCAACCCGAGTCATTCTGTGATTCTGTGTGATTCTGTGAGTCAACAAAAAGGTGCAGGAAGTGGTGACACTGGGAGATGGTGACCACCAACACAATTGGAGAAAGAGTTGGGTTAATTTGATGCTAGAGCATGCATGCATCAATTTAAACTTTGAATGAAAGGGAGTGATTTTACTGACCAATATAAATTGTTAAGTTACTAACCAAGAATTAGAGTGTAGTTTTGTGTTTTAAACTATTTTCCTAAGAGTTTTTAGACTGGTGTGCTAGCTTTGTGAATTACCTTATAGCATCCTTAATATCTTGAGAAATTAAGTAAATAAGTAAAACCCCCACCCTGTGGGAATTTTGGCATCTGCACACCAAGTAAACGACCACAATTTCAACTTGGAAGTGTGATGATCTCTAGCTCAGGGACAGAGTGCTGATGGCAGACAGACCTAAGAGCCAGAAGTGCCACTTTTAGCTGGGGGGGGAGTATCCTGCAGGTCAGCCCACAAGCCAGCCCACGGCTTATCAGTCACAGAGATGAGAAAAAGCTGCTTCTTGCAACTGCATGAATAATTGCTTCAGTCATGGTGGCTTCCCCTGGGGCTGTGGCTTGACCCTGAGTGGGGAAGTTCATAAAATGTACCAACAGCAGCATAAAGCATATGAAAAAGCTCACCAAGGCCATTGGCACCTGAGCCCTCAGGGGAGCTCAGGCAGGGGCAGGTGGGCCATGAAGCCAAGGCAGGTGGCAGCACTGTGCCCTCGTGGCAGAAAAACTCCAGTGCATTGGAAGCACCTGCAAAAGTCTGAGCCCTTCCCAGTGTATCTAAGAAACCTGGAGTAACATTCTTATGCCTATAATATAAATATATAAATACTTTTAACAAAAGACTTTGGTGTGTACAGCCAGTAGTGAGATAATGGAATGTTGCTAGAGTTCATTGGAGCCAGGAAGTCAACAGGCCCTTGAAATCTGCCCCGCTACAACCAAAAATACAACAGCTGCTGGTTGTGCTGAGGTGAGGTGCAGTATGAGCAGGTATCAGTAGCCACAAGCTGGTACAAGAAGAGAGACACATAGCCCAGCATCCACCAAGAACAGCCTGACTTCTAGAAGGAACCAGGCAGGAGTGTACTGGTGCATCCTGGAAACTGTGCCCACGAATCTCTCTGGTATACCCCTACATGACAAGGTCTACTGCGAGGCTCACAGGGACCATTAGAGTCCTCCCAGAAGAAAAGATACGCAGACCTTCAGGCTTTATTTGGTCCAGTTGAGAGAACTCACCAAATCCAGAGCTGTCATATTTTTCCATTTTTTTTTATATTAGTGGGTTAAGCCAGTCTCTGTGTGTGTGCTTGAAGGGGATTCAACTTTACACCTCTGAGAGCTGGTGTTAGCATGTCAGTGTCCTACCAGATAGTGCCTCAGCTCAGTCTTCAGCAGTCTGCAACAGCCAATGGACCTCTGCTCTTAGAAGTTGACCCTAAAAACACCTCATGGTAGCTACAGGCCCAGTGTTTCTGACGTCCAGTGCAGTCCTGTTAGCTCATTTTGAATTACCACATTCCCTTTTGTGGCTTTTACCTGTCAGAGTATTGATCTGGATCACTGCAGATGAAGTTCCTTACGGTCTCATCCTTGCCTCCTGCTGTGCCAGGCAAAGGGTTGCTCAGCACGTTCATTCTCTTCCTTCTCCAAATGGCTTTAAGACACTTGAGATAATTTCCTGATTTATCAGATTTTCATTTTAGCAAATATACAGCGCATTTGTACTATATATATAGATACTGACAAGTAAAAAGAGAAACTCAGGATTTCTCTGAATATGAGCTAAGCTTAGGTAGCTTAGCCTTCATTTGCAGTCTCTTCAAAGACTCCATGCATCCCTTTTTCCAGTGTTGAGAAACATCCATCCCCCAAAGCAGAACAGCAGCACGGAGCTCCGCAGAGATGAACATGGGATGCACTAGATAAAGACTGTTTGCACTGGGATTTTCCTGAGCTCCAGCTGAGGCTTCTGCAGCCCCAAGGCAGGAGACAAGAGTAGGCTGCCTGTACAAGTAGAGTCTATGAGAACACACCTCCCACAGGCCAATGGATTGGGAGGAAAGGCTGTAACTCATGTGTTATGTTCCATACACCATCTTGTCCTTTTAGCAAATGAAGGAACGTAGTAACACAAGGCTGAGTGACAAATCCGAGATGTTGGCATTGGGCCTGGTCCACAGGGTAATGTTATCTTCCTCAAACAAGAAGAATGTTGTGCTTAGATTGACTGATTGGCCGCTGTTCTGGACAGTTTGCTCCCAGAGGTCTGTGCTGGTCTTGCTGTCCGTCTTCCCCAGTGTCAGCTTCAGTGACTTCTCCAGGTGATGGAAAAAGATAAAGCCCTTCAAGGACACCAGATAGAGACCATCACAGGGGATCATGACAGAACCATTTCTGATCTGAAGAGAGCCTCGTAGAGCAGTGAGATTCACAGCTACTCCTTCAATGCTTTCACCTGGAATGGACGAAAGCAAAGATGATCCCATGATGACAGGTATCTGCTTGGAAATGGGTTATTTTATATATGGGCTGACTACAGGAAAGGTGAGGAAATACAGAAGGGAGTGAACTAGAGAATAGGGCAGCCCCAAGTTGGAATATCATTTGCTCTAGACAGGCTTTATTTACAGTGGAAATTTCCCACTTCTAAGCAAATTGTGCCTTTTTGGATGACAACTTTAGTTTATATTACTCATTCCCCTGAGTTTCTATTTGTGCACTTTTTATTTGTTGTAGGTCTTACTTTAGGATGCAGGCATATAAAGAAAGCACCTCTGTGAGTTTGGGAAGCACACATTCCTAGAAAGAGCAGAAAATGAGAATAAGTGTTCAGAGTTGTAAGGAAGAGAAAAAGTGCTGTCTGTGGAGATGCCCATGATGTAAGTCTTTGGCTTTGAGGCTTGCTGTTGTGGGTTTGTTAAAACAGAAGGTTGGAAAAAAGAGTGTTGTCAGAAGTGGATGAAACAAATGAATGCAGAGAGCTGAGAGAAATTAATTCAGAACTCAGCATGAAAGTTTTTCTATGGAAAAAAGTGTTCACGGTTCCCACAGTTGTGCTGGAAGTGTTTTCTTGCTATGCTCCTGAGTTTCCAGCTCACCAGCCCAAACCCCTGGGACATCCCCAAAACATCTGGCAGACAGTGCAGGGTATGAGGCCAGATTTCTCAAGCTTTTTCTCTATAATCTTGAGTCTCTCTTAGGTTGGGCTCATTTCAGCATTTCCAATGTTAACTGAAAGTAAAACGATCAGCAGTATTTTTAGTATGTCTTTAAAATGTTAGTATTTGCTCCTACTCCTGAGGTATGTCATTGTATTTGGCACACAGAGCATGGCACGTCTGCGGCCGTGTGAGCACTTGCTCGCTTTGCCCCAGGAAATCATTTACATTTTTCATAAATCAGGAAATCCTTGACTTAAAGAAACACACCAAGAGCACCCCGCACACTCGGTAAATTCTCAAAAACACTTTTCTCGTTCTTTGTCAGAGTGAAAGCTCGTTTTAGTTGGTAGGTAGGAAATCCACACAGATTTTCGTTGTGTTTTGTTTTGGTTTTTTTTTTTTTAATTTTGCTCCGGGAAACCCCTTTAGGTTGGTTTTGACACTCAGCGCCGCTGGCTCAGGTTTGGCCCCGCTTCCTCCTCCTGATTATTTAACATTTTTGGGACCACCAGCTGCCACGGCGGGGTCCGGGGGTCGGTCCAGAAAAGAGCGGGCAGACGGGAGCCCTCCCGGCTACCGGGGAGGGAAGATCTCCGGCGGCACCTAAGGAAGCCGGGAACAGCCGCCGGGTTTGGGAGGTCTGAGATAGCGGTGTGGCGGAGAACTCCCACGGTTCTCCGGGAGAACGGGAGCCGTCCGTTAAGCGAGAGGGTGCCTCGTCGGAGTCGGGAGCCTTCCCCAGGTGCCGGAAGCCGCCCGGTAAGCGGGAGGGTGCCTTGGCGGAGCCGGGAGTCCTCCCGAGATGGGCGGCAGTGGCTGCCGTGCGGGGACAACGTTCCTGGGGTTTCCTACCGCTCGCCGGGGGATCGAGGATCCTCCCGGGGTGCCCCCCTTCCCCGACGCCCATCCACCCACCTACCGTTGTAGTGGATGAGAGTCCACGGCAGTACGTCGTTCCGAGGCTGAAAAAAAAGGAATCCGCATTAACAGGCGCCTGGCTGCTCCCGCCGCTGTTGCTTTCGTTTCCCCAGCGGGACCGGGACCGAGACCGCGCCCCCAGAAGCTCGGCCGGCGGCCTCAGCTGCCACCGCTGCTGCTGGCCCGCCATGCTCTTTACATGCTTTCCTATCAGTATTAGAAAACAGGAGTTTAGATTGGTTTCCAGCCCGGCACTGAGCTCTCCAGAACACTCTGGGTCCTGGTAAGGAAAACATCTTGGTGACTGTAATACAGTCCCAGCGTGCAGTAAGGAGGGACCTCGAGGAACAAGGCGTCTTGTGCGCGACTCCCTCCAGGCTGGTTTACAGCCGGGGGTGCCTCTCTGCAGAGCTGGGATCCAGAGGTGTCCCCTCCTCCTGCAGGACATTATGCGGTTGTTATTGGATGTATGTTTCTCAGTGGCTCCCTTGGAACTGCACTGCAGCACATTTAAAATTGATTGAGTATAAGAAAAGAAGTGAATGAAAATACAGAAGTATGTATATTGCTGATCAGATTAGCAAAATGCCAAATTTCCTGTATTACATTTTTAAATCAGAACTTAGCATCTCAAACCCATCTCTCATCTTAACCACAGAAGGCCCAAATCTGAAGTCTCTTCACAACCACAAGTCTGCAGCACTTTGCCTGATGAAAGTGTGAAAGCTTGGGCTCACTGTTCCGTGTCGTTCTCTTTACCTGTGCTTCAGGTTTCCTATAGGTTAGCCTGTGAGATGTGTACTGATCTTTATGTATTTGGCCTCATGCACTACAGGAAGAGAGCAGCCCCTTCACTCTGAGCACAGGAACTGTGTTGGGCAAGAGTAGAGTGAGCACAGACATGGGATCGTCTGCAGGTTTGGGTTTGAGCCCCGCTAAAGACAAGCGGCTGGGGAAGGAGGTTGGAGCCGGTGCTGCCTGTGCTCCCTCCGGGAGAGAGTCGGGTGCTGGCGATGAGAAAGATCTACTCTGGCACCCTCTAGTGCTGCCACAGCTGATTCTCTGCTGCTTTATCCACTGGCGAGGCTGGGTTTGACTATCAAATACAGACTTTCATTGCACATTTGCTCTGGTGGAACGCTCTCTCTCCACATTACTTATCCTACCCATTGCTTGAGTCTAACACTTCACACTTACTCTTTTTCTGGGCACCTAGGTGCACTAGCATTTCATCCTTTGGCTCTGGCAGTTGGGATTTCTGGGTAGTTACCCAAGAATACGATAGCCAGGGACAGGAACACTGAATTTCCAAGATCAAACAACATCCACCCCAGTATGCTCCATTTGGCCACCAGTGGATGGAGTGTATTAAACATGGAGAGCTTGGGTGACAAACTTGTAACAAATTTGAGAATACCATCCCTGTTGTCACCAGTACATATTAGCTGTTTTACACATCTCTGCTAGTTATTGCTAGTTATCTCAAAGCACTTAATAAATTCCTCTGAGGAGCGAACATATCTGCAGGATTGGAAGGAAGTCAGCTAGTTGTAACATAGTCACCCCTCTTTCTCTGTTCTGCCTGCTTTGTGGTGTGCAGGAAAAGATGCCAGGAGAGCTGAGGGGACAGAAGTGCTCCTTAGTGTCTGTTTCATTTTTCCTGCATCATTTACACACAGGGTTTCCACATTGTTTTTGCCTCTGTCCCCAAACATGAGATTTCCTTCTGTGTGAGATGCTGCATTTAGAGCTGTGGAAGGTGTCAGAAGTTTCATGACTAGGTTTGCACTGCACAAAGTGCAAATCTCAGGGACATGCAGCAACATGTACTGATTGAGAAAACCACAGCCATCATGTGCCCAACTCTCTGTGTCACACAGATTGCTGACAATTGTGCAATGGAAGGGGATTCTCCTTCTCCACACCAGGAGATATTAGGATTACAGCCATACCTTCCTTATCTACATCAAACTTCTGCACAATTACTCCTCCCAAACCTTTTCTTGCCCTATTTAGGCAAATCCATCCTGCAACAGAACATTAGAAGACTCTGAATTCCCAACAGCTACTTGAGGCTTTCACTTTTGCCACAAAAGCATTTGCCCTTTGGGGATTTCACAGCCCCTGATGTCACCTGTGAGTGGCTTGTCCATGCTCTGATCCCAGGCAGCTTTCGTGGCAAAAGCCTTGCAGATGCCAAAGCAGACTGTCACTACCATTTTTATTTTTTTTTATATTGCTCTTTTAAAAATAAAAATAAAATCACACCTGAGGCTTGGCCTTCAGGCAGCATCATGACAGAGCCCTGCTCACGGTCCTTTGGTGTTAAGCATGATCTGGACTGCAGATGCTGACTTTGCTGTGTGCCATGACAGTATTTGTGCTGTGTTTTTGTAGAATGTTACAGGATTTGTTTTTTCAGGAGGCATGAGGACAATAGGCCTTACTGTGAAAAACACAGCTTCTGCCTTGCTTCTAAAGTTAACATGGCACTCTCCAGCTCAAGAGAGCAGAAGGAGACTCTTCCCAACAAGAGGGACATCTGCTTGGTTGCTCCCATGAACCAGTAGTCCCAGCCTGCTGCTCTGATGCAGCCATGCCCTTACTTTCATAGAATACTTACCTCCTAAACTGCTTCAAGGGTCAGGTCAGATTAGTACTGCTGCCTCTTCTATAGACACTTACATGGTTAATTAATGGTTATCCTACTGACCCTGGTAATTCCAGTGCATGTCATTCCTCCTGTGCATAGGCCATGAGACACTTCTGCACAGCATGGTGCTGTCAAAACAGGACACTGTCGTTGTCTGCTTAAAATAACAGAAAATATTTCTGAGCCTGCACTTAGCAAGTTTTTAAGTCATCCTCTGGTGACTCTCAGGGCCTAGACTTCTCATCTGCTGCAGTGTCTGCTCCTTGAGCAAACTCTGTTTCAGTTGTTTCTGTTGAAAGAAACTCCAAGCATGTTTTGTGTCCCCTCCTCAGCTGCTACTCTTTTGGGTTTGTAAGGCTCACAGGCACCCATGCCAGCCCTGCCATTTTCCTCTGGAGGATGAGGCTGATATAGCATTTTTGCAGAAGAGAGAAATACTGAGATGTGAGGAGTCACTGCCCAAGTGTGACTCAGGAGAGATTTCTGCATCTTGGGCATCATTAATGCTTGTTCTTCTTTCTTGGCTTACAGCCCAACTTGTCTCTCCAAAAGCTGTGCAAGGAGAGCTGGGCTGAATGAAAAGTTTTTTCTTTCAGTGTTGTCAGAGTCATAATTCTACATAATTCTACCTCTGTGAGACTCAGGTCAGTGAAACCTGTGCAGAGCAGGAGGGTTCTCATTAAGCAGCAGGGGAGTTGGACAAAATAGCCATTAAAGGTCCCTTCCAACTCAACAGATTCTATGATTCTATGACCTAGAGCACAAGACTGTCCCTCCCTGCCGTAGTTGCATGCCTGGCTTGCTTCTCTGCCTTGTCTAAGTGGGAGGAAGGAATAAATTCTGGTAAGATGAAGCACAATGAGCTTTAAAGAGGTCATTGCCTTGTCTTCTCTGCCTTGTCTAAGTGGGAAGAAGGAATGAATTCTGGTAAGATGAAACACAGTGAGCTTTAAAGAGGTAGATTGCTCCTGTAGAAAATGTGGGAGAAGTAGCTTCAGTGGCCAAGCAGCATTGAAATAACAGTACAAAATTGTTAACAGTCCACCAGCCTGCAAAGATGTGAAAGCAGCAGATATATTTGCTGCAGTTTTTGCTCAGGTATTCTGAGTTTCAAGAATCTCAAGAATCTATTATTTCTGTTGTTTGCTGCAGTGTTGTATGTGCACAAATTCTCTCTGGCCCCATCAGCCTTTCTCATGTACACACAGAGGCTGCCTTCTGCAGATACAGATAGATACTCCTGAAGCCCAGTATATGTGCAAGCTGGGTACCCTGAAATGTTTCAGGTATCTTTGCTAGAGATGTCACAAGCTAGCTGGCTTTGTCCCATACCTGCCCACACATATCATACTGGCTTCAGGTTCTTCTACATGCATTTGTTGAAAGTAAATATCCACCCAGACAATCTCATTTAAATAAATGGGTACACATGCACACAAGTCACTGCAAGGAGGGAAGGAAGCAAGAGGGAGGCTGACCTCTCTCCCAATGTGGCTGGTAGAAAGAGCATTCTTGGAATGACCCCCCTCCCTTCCAGACAACTGTCCTCAAACCCTGAACTAGGCAATACTGGATGTTGTTTTGAGGACAGACAATCTAAAAAAAAAAAAAAAAAAAAAA
>VZTY01007299.1:60075-71271 GCA_013400935.1 Turnix velox
TGGGGTCTCACCAGGGTCGAGTAGAGAGGCAAAATCACCTCTCTTGACCTGCTGGTCACACTCCTCTTGATGCAGCCCAGGACTGGGTTGGCTTCTGTGCTGCAAGCACATACTGTCAGCTCATGTTGAGCTTGTCACCCACTGACACCCCCAAATCCTTCTCTTCAGGGCTGCACTCAAGCCTATATCTGTGCTTGGGGTTACTCCAACCCAGGTGCAGGACCTTGGACTTGGCCTGGTTGAACTTCATGAGGCTGGCAAAACTCACTTCTGAAGTGAGAAGAAAACCACAGATAAGGATGGAGCAAAGATGTAGCTAAACTGGTGAGGAATTCCCCCAGCAGAACAAAGCTGTGGGGCAGCCCCAGCCCACCCTGATCTCCCCCCTATCCCACAGCCTCCAGCAGCCTCATGCAGCTGGGAGGAGGTGTGACATGGCGTCATCATCCAGACTGCTTCTTGGCAGTAATTCTTAATCTGTATAGCCCAGCATTTCCCCAGCTGTTAAGTGGAGATGGTGGAGTGGCTGCTTCCTGAGGCTGTCTTGCTTTATTCCCAGCCAGGGTGTGTGCCTAGATAAGGCTGTGCTGCCTGCAGCTTCCCTGGTGCCTGCAGCTCAGAGTTTGGTAGCGATGCTCCCACTAGACCAGGCTGCCCAGTGCCTTGTCCAGCCTGGTCTTGAACCCCTCCAGAGAGGGGGCATCCACAACCTCTCTGGGCAACCTGTTCCAGTGTTTCACCACCCTCACTGTAAAGAATTTCTTATGTCAAGTCTAAATCTACCCCCTTCCAATTTACATCCATTGTTTCTAGTCCTCCCATCCGATATCATATTAAAAATTCCTTCCCCTGCCTTTCTGTAGGACCCCCTCAGGTACTGATAAGTTACTATAAGGTCCCCTCTGAGCCTTTACTTCTCCGGGCTGAACAACCCCAACTCCTTCAGCCTGGGGTTGGAGCTCGATGATCTTTAAGGTCCCTTCCAACCCAAACTATTCTATGATTCTACACCCCTCCCCACACATTTCCATGTTGATGCATCTGTGAAACGCAGATGAGCTGCTGGACAATCCTAAGACTGTAGCTGTGAGCCTGCAGCTCTGCTAACACCCACTCCAGAAGGACAGGCTAAGCCATATCTGCCAGCTGGGCAGGGCAGAACAGGGCAGGGCAGCAAAAGGAGACTTTGAGAGTCCCCCCTACCCAGCCCTGCCAACTCCCTGAGAGCTCCTCACAAGGCATGGAGACTGGCCACAGGTTGTTTCTGTTTGACTGCCAGCATGTATCATTCTTCTTGCCCCCATCCCAGCCATGCCCTAACACTGGATCTCTCCACACTTTAAAGAAGCCAGAGAGCAGCAGGCTCCTGCCCCACTCTAGCAGCCCCATTACCCTGGCCCAGGGGAACTGATGTGCCTCACACATGCCCCAGGCTTGCCTTTCTATTCTGCCATTTAAGAGCAATCTTTAGTGCTTCCCTTCCCAGTTTTGGTTTGAAAAGCAGCTACAGCTGCTCTCACCTGTGACACTGGTGACAGGAAATGTGGACCTGTAGCCAGGGCATGTTCACACCCCAGGGCACCAGGCTGGAAGGCACAGTGTGCAGTGCCCTCACTGCCCAGCCATGGGGCAAGCAGGGCATCAGCAAAGGGAGAGGGGAGCACAAGCCTGACAACACACTTCCACAGCTGCCAGAAATTTTGTTATAAAACACCTGGGATGGCCTGGATCATTCCACCTGCTTCAACCCTGCCTCTGGCTGGGAATCACACTTTTTTTTCCCCGTGCTTGCCATTTTTAGAAAAAAATTGTCAAAAACACAGAAAGCAGAAGCCATGACTGATGGGTTTTGAGCTTCCACCAAGACCAGGCAGAGAATGGGTGGTTACTGGGAGCACTGGGCTGATTCTTCATCACCTTAATCATCTAGTATTTGGGCTGTTTGGCCCATGCTTTTAGTTTTCACACAGTCCCCTTTATTAGCAGCAAAAGCAATAGGCATTAAGTGCCTGGGGGAGCTAGAAGGCTCTAGTGTGCCACTACAACAATGCTAGCAAAGGTGCCTGTGGAAGCTCTGCTCTCCCTGCTCTTCTCCTGGTCTCCAGCAATGCTTCAGGACCATGAGGATATATTTCCACATTCACTGGGTCCATGCCTGACCTACCCTGATGGCGAGACCCTGGGGTAGCCCATGAGCACATCTGACCTCACACAAGAAGTGACATAAAGGAGAAACATCAGGTTATTCCCATAGCACAGGCAGAAGCACGGCTGTGGTTAAGCACCAGCTCTGAGGTATTGCTCATTTGCATCATTCGCCTGCCTCAGCCTCTTTGATGTCACACCTGAGGTTATGGTGCCCAGAGCTCCCACTCAGCCCAGGAGAACAGATATGCCCATGCTACTCTCTAGTGAATGTGGCCACCACCATCCAGGCAGTCTAGTTGGCTGCAGCCTTGTCCCTGCTCCCTCCTTGTCCACACCATGGCCAGCTGAGACAGCAGGGGACCTAGTTCCACTCACCCATCACCACCTTCCTAGAGGCCATTGACAACTTGTGGGGGTCCTTGGGCTGGGAGGGTGTCTGTGCCTCTTTAGGCATTGGGGAGGCTGCACCTTCCTTGGCTGTCATGTCTGCAAGATGAGGCATGTCCCTGTTTGCTACATGATGGGTGCCTTCCCCTCAACAGCCCCTGTACCCCCAAAGGCAGCAAACTTGCAAAAGATGTTTCTTGGAGCTCACCCAGCCTGACAGTGAGGTGGGTTTGGGCTGCTCTGAGGGTGGTACCAGCAATGCTGCTATCTCTGAGACAGAGCCAGTCTTGCTAGGGCCCAAACTGGCTTTTTCAACCAAAAAAATAAAGGAGAGAGAAATACTTGCAATCTCCTTTTCTCTTGCCTTCTGCCCCAGCTCACAAGCTCCCCATGTTTTTTTTCTCAAGAATGTGGATGCTGACCACAGGACTGCATCAGCTGTTTTGGAAACAGGATGCCTGTACAAGGGATCACAGTGGCTCTGCGTCAGCATCGCTGGCTTTTGCAGGGGTGAAACTGAGGAGGTTGAAGTGGAGGGAAACACGGCCAAAGTACCAACAGCCCCAGGACCTATGGCTCAGCCACGCATGGGGGTGGGGGGACAAGTGGCAGACCCTCTCACTGTGCAAATGTGGGTCAGGGAAGGAAGCTGTGCCTTGGCAAGGCAAACAGCAGGGAGGGGGACACAGGCTGGGAAAAATCCATGTGCCACAAGGGGCAAGGACACAGCTGTTTGTTTTGCTACTAACACCATTTCTGACACACTACGTTGAGGTGTACAAACTTTGTTTGGGATGGGAAAGTAAATATGTGATTTTTCTTTTGAGCTCTTTTTTGAGCTTTACCAATATCAAGAGGTTTCTGAGCCTCAGCTGTTAACCCCCAGGATGTGTCCCATGGCTCCATGCAGTGTCTTGGCAGTTCCAGAGGAATCACCAAGCTGAGCTCTGCTCCATGGCCCTGGCTCAGCAGCAGACACTCATGCCTTCTTCTGATGGCTGGTGCCTGGCAGAACAAGAGCCACTGTGTGGTATCTGCAGCCTACAGTGCAGCTCCAGCCCCTACTCCTACTCATCCCTTGCTTGCAGGCTTCAGGGAAAGCTGGAGGGTCCAGCTGAGACACTCTGCAGGGCAGGAGGGATTCGTACAGATGAATGTGCAGTATAAGAAAGGAGGAAGCCTGCTAACACCAAGTTAGTTATTGGTCCCCTGTAAAACAGCAGGGCTACACCTCCACTGAATACTCCCAGCAAAGCCATGTTCTCCATCTCTCCTTGCTTAGCTTTAAAGAGAATGGTAAAGAGTGGATGAGACCAGAGAAGCTGGTGGACAAGCATTATTCTGAAGCCAATTATGGAGTTGTTTATTAATTCTTTTATAGAGCTAACCCAAAGATTTGACAGCTCACAACAATCTTCTGCTTGGGAGCAAGAAGCAACAACAAAGCAGGCTAAGCTGCCTTGTGATTTCTTTCTCATAGGAAAATAGCATTTTAGTGAGAAATGAAAGCTTCAGTGGAAAAATATCTAAAATATTTGTTTTTTCTTAAGGCAAAAGAGAATATCTGCTACCATCAGCATTTCATATCATTGAATGAATAACAAAATACAGAGCGTCTTTCTCTCAGACTCCTACAGTTCACAGACTCTGACAAACCCCAGCTGAAGCATTTTCTGAGCTAGAAATAAAACCCTCTGGGTTTTATTTCTCTCTGGGAGAGTGTTCCCTGCAGCATCTTCCCTGTTGCAGTCCAGCCACCACTGAAGAGGAAAAAGCCAAAAGAAGCATTTCTATGTCAGGATGACAACTTGGAGAACTCCTGGACATCCACCAGTGATGCAAGAACAAGCCATCCAGCTGTAGAGGGAGGAGTAAGGAAAGAAAAGAGGACCAGGCCTTTGCATACATGCACTTTGCTACCAGGGCTCAGGCAGTTGCACTGCCTCCATGTTCCAAGACAAGGTCTAAGACTCTTCAGTGGGTTTAAAGATCCAACAGAGCACTCAACACTAAGACCAGCAACTGTTCCTGTGAGACAAAAGCAACCCCTGCTCCTTCTTTTTCAGCTTATCAAAGTGGAGTTTCAGAAGTGTCTGTTGCTGCACAAAAGCAGATATCTGATAGTGGGAGCTTTTAAATTTAATGAAGACATAACAAAACCCATTGACAGGAAACTGGTTTCAGAAATTCAAATGGAAACAATACTTTTTAATGATAACCAACAACACACCCCCCCCAGAGAGGCACCCACTAAGCTGATGCCAGCCATCTTTCTGAGGGACATCTCTTCAGAGATGATTCCTCTGGGGCTTACCCAGCCACCAGCTCCAAATGGAGCAGAAGAAGCTGCCAAGTGCCCTCCCAGCTGCTGGAGAGGCAAAAGGTGTGCTCAGAGGCTGTGTGATGGGAATGGCTCCATCCCTGAGCTGGCGAGTAAGCCACAAGCACTCATTGTGGTGGCAGCTGCCAGATCTTTTCCAGGCATTGCAGGGACATCCAGGCTCTCAGCAAAGCCCCAAAAGTTGCACATACAGTAATTTGTTTGTCCTCCCTTAAATGTCCCTTCAGGCAGAGCAAGTGCCCAAGTCTACATCTCCAGTACTCCATTAGAGCATCCCCAGACTGAGGACAGTCCGCAGTCATAAAACCTCCTATTGGCCAGATGTTATCTAGAGACACAAACTTATTTCCTGGTAAGAAATTAATTAAAAAAAAAAACACCTACAAAAACCCCCCTTCACTTGGATGTACTTCTTGGTGATAAATTATTCTTACACAAGTTTTCTATCCAGTTATATCTCAATGCTGTCTCCCCCTTCAGTGATCTAGATAAAAAAGAAAGTAATAGCCTAATTAGGCCCATAATTAAACTGAAGGCTGGAGGCAGATTGCAGCAGCAGCTCAGTGGTGGCCAGCAGCCTGTGCTCAACCCAGAAGAAAGCTGCACTGTGCTTCTCTGTCATCTACATGAGCCCACACAGAGCTGCAGCTGTGTTGGGATGCTCAGGACACTTAGTAGGACTCCTCAGAAGATGCAAAGTCTTGAAGGGAGCTAAAGTGCTTTGATCTCAGCATGAACTAAGTTCTTTGTACACTCAAGGAAGGAAGATACCAGTGTTGGTGCCCTGACTTTGCACACTTCATTCGTTGCTGTGCAAAGAAGACCAGGGGGTGTGTCAAGGTCATGATGTCTTCAGCCTGGTGTCTGGAGCAGAGCTGCACTTGCCTCAAGGCTTGGTGAATACTGACCTCAAGGGCATCCAAGAGTGCAGTTGCCTCACACTGCCTGGCTTTTGAATTCTTCCTCACCTCCTGCCAACCAAACCCCATCGGTAACCAAGCACAAGCAAACCCTTCACCTCTGAAAAACTATTTCCTTCTTGAAGCCTGCTGACCTTCCATGGCCAAAGCCCTCCTCTAGCTGCACAAGCTGTGCCTCTCACTAGGAGAGCTTGCTGACATCCTGCTACTGCAACAGCACCTCTGCAAACACTTCTAAAAGTACTTGAAGATCTTCAAGGTCCCCTCCAACTCTTACTATTCTACATGGCAAATTCTAAGTGGCAGAATTCTTTATGTTGCACGGGTCCTACAGGATTAAGAGTGTAGAATGCAATGTGCCCATTTCACAGTGTGACAGGTCTCATTCTTTCCCTTCATCCATAGGGATGAATACAACAAGTTCTAGGTCTCATCTTCAGAAAGAGACACAGGGATGAGGAAAAATCCTTCAGTGGTGAAGGCCACAAGACAACAGTTACTTTCAGCTAACATCCTTTTATACTATATGTTATATCCTAACATACTTTGTGCAACCTCAAGCACAGCACAGACCTGGCAACTTCTCAGTGTACCTTATGGCAGAGGTCAGATCCTTCCAAACTAATTGCATCTACTTTGAGCAGCTACTGCTTTGAAACTGAGCAATCTCACTTCTTTTAGATTCTTGGTGGTGAAGACAAACATATATCACATCTCAGTGAAAGCCACCAGTCCAATGGCAGCATGTGCCAGTGCCATGACTCTGCTGTCAGTGCAGATCTCCAAGAGAAATGATCAATAATTCAGAGTCCTGCTGGCTGCTGGTTTCCAGCACACTCAGTACTGGGGCTTCTTATGCTTTAATAGGTTGGGGCACATGAGCAGCAACTCTGCAGGTGACATCAAACTGGGAGAAGTGCACAGTTGCTTTCTGACAGACCTAGACAGGCTGGAAAAATAGGCTGAGAGGAACCTCTCAAATGGCAAATGCACAGCCCTGCCCCTGGGGGAAAGAAACCCTCTGCAGGGGACTGGCAAGAAAGTAGCTTTGGAAGTATAAGTGGAGAAATCTTCCATGAGGCAGCAGTACCCCCCTGCTGTAAAGGCCAGCTGCTAGAAGAAACACGATCAGGGATCCTGCTTATTTGCTCTGCACCCATGAGATGATCTCCCAAGGTTCCTTCTAATCACTCACATCCTGTGAGACCATCTGGAGAGCAGTTCCCCAGCATGAGGAGAGTGATGCTGCAGAGCAAGTTCAGTGGAGGCTGTTAGGTTGGTTTGGTAAGAGAGATGGCCAAAATGAGATCTTGCTGTTATCTGCTCTTCTCTGATGGGAAGCCACAGAGGAACACAGAGGAAAAAAGCTGAAAGGTAACAGGCTCAACACAAGAAATTCTGATGAGATGTAAGGACAACCTTCATCATCAGCACAGACACACTGGAATAGGAAATGCCACCATTTCTCAGGTCCCATCTCTGGAGATAGACAACCTGCTCAGATTTTGAACTCAGCCCCTCTTTCAGCAGGCAGGTGGGCCAAGCATCCTTCAGACATCCCTTCCAGTCAAATTACTCCCAATGTCTCTGAAGCTCCACTGGGTCTCACAGTTGGTGGGAAAGCACATTGAGAACATGGGCCTTTAGTTTTCTGAGCAGTGAAATGGGGTAATGGCATTTCCTTATGCAAGCCTTGGTTGTCTTGCAGGCATCCCACCCCAACCCTGCTCTTCTCAGTATGGAATAGATGACAGACCTTCAGGACATGAGGCCTTGGCTGCAGAGCCTTCCCACAGCCTTGCAGACAGAAGACAGAGGCACTTCTTGTGCCATTTCAGATCTCACTTGTGATGCTGTTGGGAGGCTGCATGCTTTCTTCGGACCCAAAATCTTCAGAGTTGCCCCAAAGTTTCTAGCAAACAAAGTTAATGCTTTCATTTCATGCCAGAAGCACAATTACATGGGAAATCCCCCTCCCACACCCTAGAGTCCTCTGCTCTGGTGACTTGATCTCACCACATACAATTCTTCAGGTTTAATGCTGCTTTTAAAAACTGTCATGTAAAAGCCACTGGGGTAAACTTTTAAGCTCTCACTCCATCAGCAAGGCGTGCTTACACAAAGGAAAAAATGTCAGTTGAGAGAAAGGCATGAAAAGAAACCTTCCACCACTTCTCTCCCACTCCCCTCAATCACACACTGCCACATCTTGAGAGCAATAACCTACAAAGTACAACTGCTCTCATCCTGCCAGGTCCTGCTGTTGTTCTCTGCCATCACTTTTCTCAGCTTCTTCGTAACACTAAAATGATCTTGTGATGAGAGTCACTGTATTTGCAAGGGCACTGCTGAACTCCACAGCACATCCAGCAGGCAATGCAGGGAAGCCAAGAACACAGCAACAGACTCACTGGAGCAGGTCCAGAGGGGGTCATAAGGATGATCAGAAGGCTGTAACACTTTTCCTGTGAAGACAGGCTGAGAGCTGGGGCTGTTCAGCCTGGAGAAGAAAAGGCCGAAGGGGGATGTCACAGCAGCCTCCCAGTACCTGAAGGGGCTACAGGAAAGCTGTGAAGGGGCTGTTTGCCAGGGCATAGAACAATGGGGCAATGGTTTTAAACCAAAGCATAGCAGGGTTAGATGAGATTTTAGGAGGAAGCTCTTAACCATGAGGGTGTTGAGGGACTGGAACGGGTTGCCCAGAGAAGTGGTAGAGACCCCATCCCTGGAAATATTCAAGACCAGGCTTGATGAAGCTCTGAGCAACCTAATCTAGTGCAAGATGTCCTGGCTCACTACAGGAGGCTGGACTAAGTGGTTTTTGGAGGACCCTTTCAACTCAACACATTCTCTGACTCTATTCTGTGACAGCTGTGCAGCCCCCTGATACAAAACAGTCCCCATATTTATGGCATCACAAAAGGAATTTAGTTAAAAAAGAAAAAAAAGGTAAATGGGAGAAAATATTGGCAATCAGCACCCTTGGGAGCACAGCAGAGAAGGAATCTGCACAGGAAAGATGGCAACTCTAATTATTTCCCAAACAGAGGAAAAGTAGAATGGGGAGAAACCATGAGCTCATGAGCTTCCACTTCCCTATTCCCCCAGAAGAAGCTGTTTCAGTTCTGCTATTTGAGGCCACAATAAGCCAAGTCATCCTTTATTAGTTGGTAACCCGGTAATGCAGTAATTAAGGCATTTTAATAGAATGCTCATGTTCTAATAAACCTGTTCCCTTCAGCATCAGAGGAGAAGAGTGGTGACGCAGCAATTTGGTGCAGTACCTGAATCACAACAGATAGAACTTCCCCTTTTGCCCACAGGAACCTGCTTTGGTCTCCAGGTGGAGAAGGGAGACTGTTTATGTTTATAACAAGAACGAGCCTGCAGGGATACAGAGCGGAGTCACTCAGCTCTGCTGACCAGGATCAACCTTGTGAGAAAGATACAATGATACTTGAGAGGCACTGAGAGGACAGAGGCCCAATAAATTCGTAGGCCATCAGAACATAGCTACTTAAAGAGCAGGTGACTCAAGAATTTGTCACTGGGAAGAGATTCCTATGACAGTGCACACTGTGTTTTGTAAAACGGTTAAAAAAAACAACAAACCCCACCTGTTCAAGAGACAGGCTATAGAGGATCTTTCAGTTTTCGCCTGGCTTTCTTAGACTTTCTACTTGATAGTCCCTCATCAGCTTACAGAATGCTCATCTTCACAAAAGACCACCTGATTTCCAATTAAGAGAATGGAAGTGAACATTTTTGTAGGAGATATGGACAGTGGGATTGAGTGCACCCTCAGCAAGTTTGCAGATGACACCAAGCTGTGTGGTGCAGTTGATACACCTGAAGGAAGGGATGCCATCCAGAGGGACCTTGACAGGCTTGAGAGGTGGGCCCAAGCCAACCTCATGAAGTTCAACAAGGCCAAGTGCAAGGTCCTGCACCTGGGTCAGAGCAATCCCAAGCACAGACACAGGCTGGGTGGAGAGTGGCTTGAGTGCAGCTCTGAAGAGAAAGACTTGGCAGTGTCAGTTGGTGACAAACTCAACATGAGCCAGCAGTGTGCACTCGCAGCCAAGAAGGTTGCACAATGATGCAACCAAATCCTGGGTTGCATCAAGAGGAGTGTATCCAGCAGGTCCAGAGAGGGGATTTTACCCCTCTACTCGGCACTGGTGAGACCCCACCTGGAGTATTGCGTCCAGTTCTGGAGCCCTCAACACAGGAAGGACATTGAGCTGTTGGAGAGGGTCCAGAGAAGGGCCACGAAGATGATCAAAGGGTTGGAGCAACTGCCCTATGAGGACAGGCTGAAGGAGTTGGGGTTGTTCAGCCTGGAGAAGAGAAGGCTCAGAGGGGACCTCAGAGTAACTTCTCAGTACCTGAGGGGGTCCTACAGAAAGGCAGGGGAAGGAATTTTTAACATAATATCGGATGGGAGGACTAGAAACAATGGATATAAATTAGAGGGGGATAGATTTAGACTAGACATAAGAAAGAAATTCTTTACAGTGAGGGTGGTGAAACACTGGAACAGGTTGCCCAGAGAGGTTGTGGATGCCCCCTCTCTGGAGGTGTTCAAGACCAGGCTGGACAGGGCACTGAGCAGCCTGATGTAGTGGGAGGTGTCCCTGCCTATGGCAGGGGGGTTGGAACTCTATGATCTTCAAGGTCCCTTCCAACCCAAACTATTCTATGATTCTATTCTAAAAGGATACCACCAACTGCAAAAGAAGTTGGACAAGGCCCTGGGAGATTTGAGTTCAGAAGAGAAACTACCCAAGAGGGGAGGACAAGGAGGCAGATTCTCTGTGCTCAGAAAAGAAAACACAAATCCACCTTATTTAAAAACAGTTCTTTTCACATTTATTTTCATAAAATAAAAAAAAAATTAGCAAACAAATCTCTTTATTATCTTTTCCATTTCAGCAGGACTGCACCAAGCACTCCACAGCACCCGACTCAAGGGAAGCAGAGAAATTGTACTGCAAATCAATCATATTTCCATAGGAAAAGTTGTCTCATAACTTACATCATCCTTGGCATGCTAGCACAGGATTTTCAAATGCATCTTATAAACAAGTCCAAGGGACAGCACTGAGGCTGCTTGAGGCCCACCATGGTTGCCCAGCTCTAGCAGAGCAGAAGGCCTTCCTTTGCCACCAGGCGCTGGCGATGGATTTTATCCTGCTGTAGTTCCTCATGATTTGGATGCCAGAGTTTCATGACAATCCTTTCAATGTTTAAAGCGTAGACAGTGTGCGCAGGAATAACTTCTTTGTGCACCTAAAGATTGGAAGACACATTGGAAAATGAGTTTTATGCTTTCATATACATTTCCTCACACTGCCCATATTGTGTCCAGTTCTGGAGCCCTCAACACAGGAAGGACAT
>VZTY01007299.1:71524-81764 GCA_013400935.1 Turnix velox
GGGCTGGAACTCGATCTTTAAGGTCCCTTCCAACCCAAACTATTCTATGATTCTACTACAGGATGATCAGAGCACCAGCCCCTCAGAGCAGGATGCAGTCACCAGTGGAGCTGCAACTTGCCAGCACTGCCACACGAGCCACCAGCAGTGTCACTTTGTAAAGGAGGAGAATTGCAGGGGAATAATTGTTTTGCTCTTACAATGACAAGCAACTGTGTCATCAAAATCTTACAGCCATCTTACAGCTTGACTGTTGCTCTTACAATGAACAGTTTGCCTTCACAGCCCCAAGGTTGTAAGAGCTAGATGGAGGGGGAATGTCCAAGTTATCCTCCAAGCTTTCATGGAGGGGGGGAAACCACAGCACACACATCCAACCTACCCAGGGATGGGGTGATCCCAGCTAACACACTGTGGCAGCCAGGACTAAATATTCCTTTTAAGTGCCCAGGTGAAACATGAAGAGCAAGGGAGTTTCCAGACACATCATTTTGCTGCAACAGAAAAGAAACCTCACTCCAGCTCATTTCTGATGTAATCACTGCAGTCTCCCTACAGCAGGAGGAGGAAGAGGTCACCCTCCTTATGTAGCTGTAAGAGACATGGATTTCCTCCTTGACTCTCTGACCCAGGGGAGGGGATTAGGCACTAAGCCATGAGCTGATTATATGTTAGCAGTCACCCAATAAGGGAGGGGACAAGTCAAAACCCAAAGAACTGTAAATGTGAGAGGGAAAGAGGAAATCAGACCATAGGAGGAGAAATCATGTCTCTCCCTTTGCATAGAAACCTAATCCAAGATCAGTGGCTGGTACTCAGGACAGCACTGGCTGTGATATGACAAGCTAACACTACCAGCTTACCTGTAAGGCCTCAAAAAGGTCATACATGTTCACTGGTGGGAGGGATGCTGGCAAGGTGTCTCCAGAACATGCCAGGAGTAGAGCTGCCTGCTGCTCAGCATCATCAGGTGGGGGCTGGGGAGCCAGATTCTGACCCGCAGAAGGTGTTGCAGAGGTCAGAGGGCTGCAGACAGAGCAGGCAGTAAGCAGCAAGAAAACAGCACCCATCTTTGGAAGTCCCACGGGAGTACCTGGCCCCTGGGTTTGCTTTTCTGTATCAGTTGACTTAACCCTTGTGTACGTAAAATAATTTCAGCTGAAACCAAAATCCCTTTGAAGCTCAATATAGAAAGTGCAAACTGATCTTCATTATGCTTCAAACCTGCTTTGTAACTGACCTCAATTGAACAACTTTTTATTTGCAGCCAGTATTTTCTACCCAGCATAAAAATTAAAGCACCTGCAACATTAAGCTGAAAGACCTTAGCTGTTAGGCAGAGCTGCCCTGAGTGAATCACATTTGTAGTGTTGTAATCAAATTTTAAACACTCACAGCCTCCTGTCAACTGTTAAAAGCTCTCACAAACACAGCCTTCTTGTACACACATGCTGCCAGATAATGCAGCACAAACTGTCTGACACTGAGACTCTGGAAAACAAGATAACATTGAATCTCAGCCAACTGAAAAAGCCTGTGAAGCAACAGCATTCCACAGGTCTCTGGTGACAT
This sequence comes from Turnix velox, assembly GCA_013400935.1. Classification (NCBI taxonomy): domain Eukaryota; kingdom Metazoa; phylum Chordata; class Aves; order Charadriiformes; family Turnicidae; genus Turnix; species Turnix velox. The sequence continues at coordinate 73,097 of VZTY01007299.1, forward strand.
TCCATCCCAGTGGCAAAACAACAGCTCCCCGGGAAAGCAGCACAGTTCTGCCCAGGCACAGTTTCTCCGAGAGCCAAAATTCCCCGAGTCACTCATTTTTGGAAGCTTTAAAGAGTCGTTGTTATGAATATTCAGAGGGCCAAGGTCACCTTCACAGATAGGACAAGCACAAGCCAAACTTGACACTGTCCTGAACTACACTGCTGATAAATTCCCATATTCTCCTCCCTCCCTGATCCTCCAGATCAGTTTCCTCTAGACTGACACCACCTTAGTGTGTAAAAGCTGAACATCAATATTAACAGGTTCTACCAAGCAAAAAGAGAATCTGCACCACATAGAGACTGCAGGACTGACAAATTGCATTTGAAAGTGCTGCAAGCTCCTTACCACTCGATGAGATTGTTATAAGCAACAACACTGTTCTTCAGATAGGGCTGAGGGTTAACATTGCTTCCAAAGGCATACTTGAAATGGCCGTCTCTCAGGCGATAGGCTTTCCGCCTGGATATCACAGATGTCAGAATATCCTTAAGATGATTCTGCAATGAAAAACAATTTTATTCCAGGTGCCTATTTATTCACCCTACCGAGCTATGAAGTGCCTCACCAACTGGTAAGACAAAAGCAGTGCTGCCACAGTCCTCTACCAGCACCTGAAGTTACAAGCAACTGAGATTTAGGTAAGTTACAGCTTACCTAAATGTTTTCAGGGTCTGGAAAAAATGGATAGAGAGGACACAGCACTTGAGAGATGCACACAGTACTGCCAGAGCACTCTGTGTACCAGCCTGCAAACTCTAGTACTTGACCTGCTGCTTCAAATGCCAAAGAGGTTTCTTAAATGGAGGGAAATTCCCAGCCCCCAGTCCCTTTGATAAAGGGTGAAGAGACTTCAACATCAGCACTAAATTTTACATTTGTAAAGAAATATAGGACAAGCATTTTCCAAAACAGTTACATCTGGAGTTCTTCACATACAAGTATCTCAAAATTAACACTTGCAGGTAGAAGTCCAAGATGACATCAAAGATGCCACAAATGTAGCAGCCCTTTCATCCTCACCTTATACCTCCCAAGGCAAACAGGCAATTAGAGAAGGTTTCCCCTCCCTACTAAGGGGAGATACTGCAGTGTATTTTGCTCTAGTATAACAAGACCACCACTGGTGCCCAGCCCAGTCTCACCTCCACAGCATAAACAACAGCTGTTACTGCCTCCTCCGTGACATTGTCTAGCCCATGTTCATATGCAGTTACAATCATCCTTCCTTCTAACTGGCCACGTGTAGGAAGCATCATGGTATGAGAACACAGCTTCAAATCATCATCCTCCTGAGGATCTTTTGCCACAAATTGCTGAGCTCCAGACAATGGATTCTGAGGCTGGAACCGGTGCTGGTAAGAAAACATTAGAACATAAGATAAATACTTGGTCCAGCCCTTTAGTTCATCCAGCCAAACCTCCCTTTCCCAACCAGAAGGCATACACCTACAAACATGTATGGCAGTAATACAAGGAGAGTGATACTCTTCACCAGGACACTCTCCCAACCTGTAACAATATGGGACTGAAGAAATTTTTCAGCCAGTATTAGTGCCATTATATTAAACAGCTTATGAACTTGTCCAGCAGCACCCTGAACCCCCTAAGCTTGAGGCATCCACAACATCCTCCAGTATGAAATCTTACAGTGTCACAATGCACGAGTCACCTCCTCTGGTTTGCTCTGTGCTTTCCACCTGCTAGTTTAATTTAATTCACCTGTAAGTCTCAAATGTGGTCAGTCACTGCCCTTTGATCTCTTGTTCACACTGTGATAATTTTACAAACTTTCACATCTCTCAGATGCCTCTTCCTACACTGAAGAGCTTGTCTATTTAGTAATTCCTTGTACAGAGGGGTACATTTTTTATTACTCAATAACTACAGTTCTCATCAAGATTAAACACCATGACCTTGAGCTTATGTGATTGACTCTTTACATTTCTTTAAACCTTTAAGTGCAACAGCTTAGTCAGATTCCAGCTCAATTTCATGTGCTACTCTCCCCATGCATTTTCAAAACACTCTAAGCAGGGCTGACTTACAAATGCCACAAATGCCAAGATGGATTATGGCAATTTTTCAGAACTGACTCAGTTTAAAGAAATTCACAAAATAGGAATTCCTACATAGAGGTGGCATCCCCCTCTCTCCACACCACTTCCTTTGAGGTACTGGTGCCTAAAGCGCCGAGTCATTGTTGTGGATCCTGGGAGATCTCAGTAACTAGGTAAAGAGAGAAAAAAGGCAGACAGGAATAACCAAGCCTTGGTCCTAGACACATGCTTGGACCAGCTCCAATCCACAAAAGAACAACATGGCCATAGCTCATCAAGTACTCCTGTGACTTGCATCCCTTACCTCTCCAGCTCCCTACATATCTGGCAAGTCTGGCATGGAGATTGTCTTAATGCATCAAGAATCTTGTGGCAAACACACACTTTAAATATTAATAAAGAATATGCAGCAAAGCGGATCTCTCAGTTTCAGGAGAGGAATGGGGGCTGCTTTTTTCAAAGGACAGTGCGGCATTTAACTCAGACTGAAAACCAAATACACCCACTAATGATGTGAAAGCAAGTTTCCCTCTCTGTAATTCTGAAGACATAAGCTTTCATTACAGGAAAACAGCATGCCAGGAAAAAAAAAAAAAGAAAAAAACCCCACATCAACCATCAAAATGTAAGCAACCATAAGAGGAATGTGATTTGGGAGAGTAGATACCAACAGGAAGGAACCCGTGGTCATTCACAGCTGTTACTATAACCAATGAGGGAAACACTTGGGATTCCTCAAGTAAACTCAAGTTCAAGCTGCTCAGGAATTCCACTAGTAATAGACAAGCCCACTAACCATTACATACCATTCATACAGTACTTGCTTCAAAGAATTCCACACTACAAATGTGGTATAACACAGGAGTATCCAAGCACACCAAACTCCAAGACTTCTGTTACATCACAATTTCCTTCTCAAACTCATCTGTTAGTGGAAAGTTCCAGTGAAATTTAAAACAAAGATAGCAGACTCACAGAATTCAGGTCACAGCTGTGACCACTGCAGAGGTACACACAACCCCATGAAACACTAGTCTCTGAAACACACACAGATGATGCTTAATAATAACAGTGTAAGAGCAGGAGGCTTCACACACAGCCTGCTTCTACCCGATCCCCAGCCATTTTGCTTTTGCACTGGCTCTAGAATTTATCCAGCCATATCCAGGTACAGTGATTCAGACAAACAAACCAGCAAGTAAATCACGGTGTTGGGATGGTTTTTGCTTGGTTAATTTTCTGCCTCATCAGAAAACTAAGCTAGATCACAATGTGCTTAGACACCTGCTCAGTCTTGCTCAGCAAGAGACAGACATTCCCCCTTTCAACAGAGTTAATTGGGTTTGAACTGTCTTATCAAACTCCACACATGTGTCCCAATTCCATCTTTGTACTAAAACTTTGGATTATAGAGTTCTGCAGAACAGATCATACAATCATGAAATTCTGCTCACACAAATAGGAAGTCACTTTTGATTCAAGAATTCAGCAGGCATGTGAAGTTGATTGCTGAAATACAGCTCTGACATTTAGGTGTACTTCTGCAGATTCTCTGGTGCCTAACAAATCCAGGTCACACTGTAGCCTACCTCACAAGAGGTAGGCAGCAGCTACAAACCCCCAGTTTCTGCCTCAAACCAGAACTCAAAATAAATAACACACATCATTGCATGTGATGGACTTTCATAATTCCTGGCATTAACAAACACCACAGGCTGAATCAGAGCTCCTCAACCCCAACACAATGTCAGAGAGCCACCACCATTTCGACACTTGGACACTTACATCAAACTTTTGACGAACTGAAGAAATCCTTTTCTTTCCTTTAGGTTTTCCAGGCTTAGTTGCAGAGCCACCTGGCCAGGGCAGAGATCCAGCACCCTCTACAAATCGAAGACAAAGAAAAAGACCCACTCAATAGGTGTTGCCAATTTAGGACCAGGATGACACTGTCCACACAGGAAGCAGCTAATATTTGCCCTATAGCTAACTCTTAACTCAAAGCAAATTGCCATGGCCCAGAGGAAGGGCTTCTCACAAAAAAGGCTTTTGGCAGCCCTTCCTTTCCTTTGTCAGCCCCCTGCCAGGTTGATTAACTCATAATCCTTTACTTAAAATAGAATTTTTTTTCCACACCACACAAAAACCTAGAGCATAAGGGCAAAGATGAGCACAGGCCCCAAGGAAAGCCACAGGAAGCAAACTATGAAGGAAGATGGTCAGAGCTTGCCCAGAGGGGAAATTCTCCTCCCACCAAATCCTGGATCAGGTCAGATGTTAATCAGTAGAATTGAGCAATCCAACTCTCTGCATCTGCCCCCATAAGCTTTAGCAAACTTTCTCCTGGGATCCTGTTAAACATCTTGGCTGATCATTCTTATTAATCTTGAGAGGAAAGGACAAGGGGGGGAAGAACTGGAAAGACCACTGTGAGCCCAATAATGGGACAACACCATCCTAAGCTGTGAGCTTGTGACTGACCAGAACTGACAGCTGAAAGACATAACTGCTGAAAGAGATGCATAATGGTACCCATCACCTTGATAAGGCTGCTCAGAAGTTCACTGTAGGCTTTGATGGATATACTTGCAGGCAGCCCGTATCCTGGTGCTCATAGAGCTCTTGGCAAGGACAGCCTAGAAGATCTCCTGCAAACTGGTTTGTGGGATCTAAGCGTAACTCCTACAGGTACACGGGGGCTTAAGACAACATTGCATCGAACGCCAGCGTGCTCGCTGACAGCCAACAAGCAGCGCAACCAAAGACTGGACAGCCCTCTTGTGGCTGCCTGTGCAACCTCTACTGTTTTACTGTCACCTTCCTCCCTTGGTTCTGCAGAACAATCGAGCTGTCTCTCTCCTCCCCAGCAGAGAGCCCTGTGCCAGGCTCCCCACACACGTCCAGGGAGTTCAGACTCTGAAGTACTCTGAAGGTACTTCAGCTGCCTTCAAAGTGGAGGCTGGAGTTGTGCTGCCAATCGGTGCTGTCAGCACAGCAACACCTCAGATACTTTTCCTGGCTGCAGCTGAACCAGAATTTGCCATTTGCTCCAGACAACTGCTGTAATCAGCAATTTGTAAATACAATTTACTGCAGCCCCTGTTTATAGGGAAGGTGGCCAGCTGGAAGTCCTTGACTACTCAGAACTTCCCAAACTCACAGCTGGAGCACGAGCAGAGTATTCTCTGCCATAGAAAACACTCCCAAAACATGGTCTTTAAGGATCAGGCTAAACCAGAGGATTCAGGTGAAGTTTACAGTCAGCTGCTAAAAAGGGATTACAACCTCCACACACACAAGGATGATATTCTCACTGTTAAAAAAGGTTATTAAAAAGTTTAGCTACACTGTATTAACAAAGAGAAAGCCAGTCATCTACAACAAATCTTGCCAAAAACACAATTGCAGGAAATTAAAAATAAACAAACCCTCTTGAAAGAGTGCACGGCTTGTGTCACTACTCATAACTTCAACAGTACAGACTTCACAGAGAGGTGTGGGAAAGCACCATGGACAATCACCTCAAGGACCACTCTTTCCCTTCAAGATCTCAATAAACACACCTTAGCATCTACCCATACAATGCTACTTCTATCATAGGATGTTTTGCTCTTTGCAGATGAGTTCTTTTTTCTTCTTCAGCAGGCTACACCTCTTCTAGGTAGGGGGGGCATATTGTGCATTAAGGACAGAGAAATTACTCATCCCTTTTCCAAAGCTTTCAGTAAAATCACATCTCTCCAGCTTGCAATGTCAGTCTGTATCATGCCCTTCCTCCTTGTCGGGAGTCTTACACAGCTCTTTCGTGGCCTCACTTACTAAAGCAGCCTGGGGGAAGGACTTTTTAATATGGTATCAGATGGGAGGACTAGAAACAATGGATGTAAACTGGAGGGGGGTAGATTTAGACTTGACATAAGAAAGAAATTCTTTACAGTGAGGGTGGTGAAGCACTGGAACAGGTTGCACAGAGACTGTGGATGCCCCCTCTCTGGAGGTGTTCAAGACCAGGCTGGACAAGGCACTGAGCAGCCTGATGTAGTGGGAGGTGTCCCTGCCTATGGCAGGGGGGTTGGAACTCGATGATCTTCAAGGTCCCTTCCAACCCAAACTATTCTATGATTCTTAGTTAAAGGCATGACCACATGGTGGAGATGGAGAAAGTGGAACAGGAAAGAGACACAAAAAACATCACCCTTTTATCTGACAATGTATCACTAATGAACAAGTTAAAATTTAGTCAAAAATGCTACATTTAAAAAATATAACATAATAACTTTTAAACTAAACAGTAACTAAATTTTAAGGTTTTGACAGGAGAAGGGGAAAGATGTAGCTTCATTGACCCTCAGACAAGACAATACCCTTATCTTAAAACAAAGGAAAGGGGAGACCCTATCTCCTATTCCCCGTTATAACCAGCCACAAGCAGATTATTTCTTGGCTCCTTTTCTGGGTTTCCATATTACTACATCTGACTTGCACCAGATGAAGAAAGCAAAATTTCCCTCTAGCATTCTAAGAAAATGAATGTTTGTCTTCCTGGCCACAAACAACAAGGCGAAGGTGGCTCAAGAACTGAAACTTGGATATTTTGAGCAAACCATGGCTGTTGATATGCTTTGAAAAACAAGCAACAGATAAGAATGCTTTTCTGAGAGCTGCCTTGTCTCTGCAGTGATCACACCAGCCAGGGGGGAGAGTGTCAGGTTTTCCTGATGTGCTGTAGCAACAAGCACTGTGCAGGAAGGAAAAATAGAGACACTAAACAGAGAAAGTCATGATAGAACAGCAGCCAGGTAGAGGAAACATACCCCTTCCCACCCTTTTCACTTAAGCTTCAGGATTTTTTTTTAAATCTTCTTGCAGGGATAAAGGATTAGTCAAACATATTCAATGATACCTCTCTGTCAAAAATTCACATTTTCTTCCTTTTCCTCCCTTCTCAGCTTTCTGGAAAGAAGAGGAACATGAGGAACCTGAGCCTGTACCACACTTGGCAGCACTTCAAGCAAATCCTATGGACAGCCCTAATATAATAAAATGCTCCTGCTACCCCAGCAGAGATTGAAATCACTGACCCATATCTTAGTTGCCTCCAGAGGACCAGGAAATAATTTCTAAATGTCACTAACTGCAGCAGTTGCAATTGTCTCAATTTTATTGTTATCATTTAGCTTAAGAGGGAGGTAAGAGTTCAAGTAAGATATGCATTAACTGAAGAAAACTTGCTAACTTGATTACTTGCAATTGCTTATTGAGCAGCTCCAGGCAAAGTCAGAAAGAAAGGCTTTAAACTGGAATTCCTCCTGATGGAAATTTTTGTGGAAGAAAAATGCTAGAGAAAAATTCAGAAAAGCACTTCTGAAAATACTGGTAAAAAGATCAAAGAAAACAATTTTCTTGCAATAGGAAGTGCCCATACCACCTAAACCCCACATTAGGTCACTCTAGTATTTTGGATAGCACATTTCTGAGAATTTCTTCTCTCCAGGTACTTTCACAGCTTCCCAGCTCTGCGAAGCTGGGTGCTGTATGGGTGTTTTTACAAACACAGCTAGCAGAGGGACCAACATCACCTATTTTTAAACTGGGCAGAGATTCAGGGTTGCACAAGATCCTGCTGTGCCCTCAGTGAGAGCTCAGCAGGAATTAAAGCTGCTTGTCATTCCTCACACTGGAATATACAGGACCCTTCCTGTCTCTCCACAGAGTGCAAAATACACCGGCTGCAGAACTGGGATTTGAGGCTTCCATGACCAACAATGTAAGCACATGAAAGGGGGAAGTAGAAAGTGTTCTCAAGGGGTCACAGAGGTCCCTTATAACCCCAGGTGGAACCTTCTACCAGAGGCTGCAAAGTTTAGATCAAATGGGTTTGTTTGCATTTCTCAATAGGTGTTTGTTACAATCACTCTTGAAAAACACCTTCCCCATGGCTTCCTATCCCAAACACAACAACATTAAATACACTTTAACATTGATCACACCACTTTTTAAGAATACAAGCTGGCATTTTATAGACAGCTCTTTCCACTCTCTTTCACATGGAGGAAAATACATGCCTCAGTACCTGTGTGATGGTGTGCCAAGTGCATCAAGCACACACTACTTCCATGAAACATGAACCTGGGTGTGCAGTTGGGAGAGCATCTCCTAATCTGAGGGTCCAGGGATCAAGTCCCTGTCCAAGCATGAGACTTGTCAGAGTTGGATTAATGATAGGACTCAATGATCTGAAACATCCCGTCCAACTTAGATGACTGTGATTATGATACTGTGAAGTCAACAGCTTCTGTCAAAAGCCAGTAGTGGAGACAAAAGCCTTTTAGATTTTTTTTTACCATATCAGAAAGAAAAAATAAAAAAAAACCCATAAATTTAAAAAATAGATTAAAAAAAAACCAAAACAAAACAACTAAGTGTCTGCCTGGCAGCTAGGGGAAGAAAAAGAAATCTAGACAGAACATGTAGGTTTCCACTCACACCACACTTCCCTGAGTTTACCTTTAGAATCTACTACGCCACCCTACACATACATTTTACCTGCCAGTCTGCTGTAAGAA
>VZTY01007299.1:86094-98929 GCA_013400935.1 Turnix velox
GAGAAGGCGCCGGGAGACCTTTAAGGAGCCTTTCGGTACCTGGAGGGGGCCTACGGGAGAGATGGAGAGGGAATGAAGCAATAGGACAAGGGGCAATGGGTTTATATTAAAGTAGGATAAATTCGGACTGGATTTAAAGAAGGAATTGTTTATGATGAGGGTGGTGAGGCACTGGAACAGGTTGACTGGAGAGGTGGTAAATGCCCCATCTCGGGGCACGTTCAAGGTCGGGTTGGATGGAGCTCTGAGCAACCTGATCTAGTTGGAGACGTCTCTCCAGCTCATTGCATGGGGGTTGGATGAGATGACCTTTAAAGGTCCTCTTCAGCCCAAACTATTGTATGGTTATGTGTGAGAGCTCAGCTCGACCCTGGGTGGGAGCCTCCCACAGGTGTGTGACCGGTGTGAGAAGGCAGAGTGAGTTACTTTTCCCGTTGAGCTGCAGCAGTGCGAGGGGATGTGCCACAGCCAGGCTGGGCAGACAGGCAGTGGTGCAGTTTTCCAGGGGAGCACAGCAGTGGGACAAATATGAGACCCCCCAAATTGACAGAGCTGCCTCTCCAACTTTCCCCGTCCTCTCCTGCAGACAAGAGGGTGAGCCAAGCCCTTCAAGAGAAGAAAAAGGTGCTCTGAAAACAGCAGAGCCTGAGGAAGGGCAAGGCTAGGCTTGCCAGAGCAGTATTTTGTCCAGTCCAGACACACAGATCAGCTCGTGTGTCTTCTACACCCCTTTTCAGATGAGCCCAGTCGTGCTAAGGTGTGTAACTGAGCAGTACCAAGGTGTGTAACTGAGCAGCGACAAAGGGCTCTGTAGCTGTGTGAGGACAGATGGAAAGCCACGTGCCCTCAGGCCATGTTTCCTGCAAAGCCTGTTGCTCCATTTTTGTCAGGATCAGGAGGGTGCTGGCAGCCAGGGCTGAGACTCCTGGCATGCTTGAATTAGTGCTTGAGCCCGCTTCAGTCAGCATTGTGAGCTTGGGCAAACAGGGAAACAGGAACCCTTTCAGCAAGAAAAAAAGCTGCAGTGCTTCTTAAAACAGGGTGTTCCAACCTGATTGTCCCCATTGTCAGTTTTCTTGGCCAGCTTGTACTTGGTTGTTTGCTGGCTTTTTATTGAGGTAGTGTACTTACTGTATAGAGAGGCTTGCAGTGCCAGTTGCCTTGTAGCTTGTGAGCCATGGTAATCACACATCTGCAGCAGGGTGCTTCCTTCACCCCTCCAGCTCCCTTCCCGACAAGAGCTTTCCTCACAGGCCTGTGGCTGTGTTTACTGAGTGCTGGGGGCCCAGTGAAGAGCCCCAGCATTAAGTCCTGTGAATACTGAGCTGGGAAATTATAAGTCCCCAGCAACAAAATTTTAAGTGCAGGGGGTGGCTTTGCATCAGCCTCCTGAGAGGTGTTTTGCTATAAGCCCATCTCCTTTCTGGGCTGCCTGTTGTGCAGGTTTTCATTTGAAGTACAAACTGGAATGACATCTGTCTTAAAGCCATCTCTTAATCTCATCTTTCAGATGGGGCATCCTCTTCTCCCACCCACGGGACTTCACCCCCGTCTGCACCACAGAGCTTGGCCGGGCAGCCAAGCTGGCGCCTGAGTTCAGCAAACGCAACGTGAAGATGATTGCCCTCTCCATTGACAGTGTCCCAGATCACCTCTCCTGGAGCAAGGTACAGGCTGTGGGGAGGTGCAAGGGGAGCTTGTGCTGTTGCTTTGCTCCATGGGCTAGAGGAAATAGGTATCTGCTGAGGATAATGTTATAAGAGACTTGAATCACAAAGCATGTAGGAGAGGAGGTGCTAAAATGCAAAGCAGGAAGGTTTGCGTCTTCATGGAGCACAGAACATACCAACACTTTACAAAAGGAGAAAACAGTGTTACTGCTTTCCCACCAATATCTGCAAGGTTAAAACGCATGATTGCCAGTGGCTCAGATGGAGGCAATCTATCAACATACCCTCAGATACATTGTAATAAAACAGGGAAGAAGGCAGCAGAAGTGAAGAGGCAGTATTCAAAGGGTGCAGTTCGTGCTCAGGCAGGGAAAAGAAAACAAAGAACAAACAGGGGCATGTTAAACATAAAACCACAAATAGTGTTACACATAAAACCATAAGGGAGTAGAAAAAAAGATGGGAATGAAATAGCTTGCTGAAGAAGCATGAAAGAAAGCTCAAATGCAGCCTCAGCTATGGTGTGCTGCCAAGGATTATGACTCCAGGGCTCACAGGTGCTGGGGTGTGAAATAAGAATTTTGGACAGATATGGCCAGAGTTTAAAACTCCCTGGGTGAATTACCTGCCTCTTAAAATTGGGAATGTTCTTACACACTTTCCACAGTTGGAACATGCATGCAATAAAAGGTAGTAAAGGTGAGAAATTTCCTCACTCAGACATTGTTTCACCTTGACTGGCTTCAGAAATTACCTAAGTGCCTCATTGCTTTAATTGACCTTCGTACTCAAGTGGTACATGGCCAGTGTCCCACCAAACCTCAGAAAGGCCTGGGAAAAGCAGTGTACAACTACCACACCAGTTAGTGGGGTTTCTGCTCTGTTCAAACTGACTGTAACCATCAGTTAAATTGTCAGATAACATTTCATTAAATATAATGGAAAGTGACTTGGTTTAGCTTAGTAAGGGAGTCTCATCTCCTGGTTGGCTAGAGCCCTTTGAAGAACTGTACTGTCTTTTTGGAAATCCAAGGATTTCCTAAAGATTTTCAAAGACATCAGCTTTGTGAAAGGCAGGCTGTTTACTGCAGGGAGGCTGGGGGAAGTGATAGGCTGTGTGAAGGGAGGGGAGTGGTCAGCTGAGGTTCAGCATCCTCTGTCGATCTGGAAAAGAGATAAAGCACAAGCTGAATTCTCTGATGCTGTGGTATTCAGTGCAACCTCAGGTAAAGCCAGAAGTTGCAGAACAGCCTGTCAATGCTGACAGAGGGAAGGCAGAGTAGCACGTTCACTCCCACAGACAGGACTTCCCTGTTTCTCCTTACCCACTGCCTGGGCAAAGCAGCTGGTCCACAGCTGTTCCAGAGGTGAGCACAGAGAGACAAAAAGCTGATCTCCATGAAGAAAGCAGAGTCTATCTTAGCACACAGCTTTCTGGTTTGTTGCCTGGTTTCTGTAAGCTGAGAAATTTCATAGAAGGCTCTGTCTATGCTGTGCCAGCCTGAGACCTTGGGGCCAAACAAGTCATGAGCTCCTGTAGAGCAGCTGCTGAACATGTTGCTGCATGGGAGGTCTCACTGCCTGGCCTCTGTCTTCTGTGGTGCTAACCACAACAGGGAGCATGACAATACTTTTGTCTCTGCAGGACATCAATGCATACAACGGGGAACAAGCTGGGGAGAAACTCCCTTTCCCAATAATTGCTGATGCAAACCGGGAGCTAGCTGTCAAACTGGGCATGCTGGACCCAGATGAGCGGGACAAGGAGGGCATGCCCCTGACTGCACGTGTGGTGAGTACCTGGTGCTGGAGCACCACTGCACAGCACCCTTCTCAGAAGTAGGCATTGCCTGCCATCTTGTCCATGAGGCTGGGCTTAGAAAATGGGGCAGATTACCTGGATGGATGTCACCATCTTCTTAACTAGGTTGACTTCCTTGAGTTAGATCCTTGGAAGAGTCTGGTACAGCACTAGCCTGCTGGCAGCAGCTACATCTTGCTATTGCAGCCAGCTCATCCTGTGCCTGTCCTAACACAGAAGGGACAAAGTGCTTAATCTGCTGGTGTTTCCCACTCCCTGCCTGTGCTTGAATCGGACATGCACAGGTCAAGGTGAAGAAACATTGCAAGTAGCAAAATAAGCTGGCAGTGGGAACAGAAGCTCCCAGAGAAAACACAGTGTTCTCTGAGCATTAACTGTTTCTTTAGAAGATCCCCACCATAGTATCTTCCTTGTCCCAACACCTGTGATCAAGCAGGCCACCTCCCAGGAGAAGGAGGAGCTGCAGGACTGAGCAGATCCAGCAGTTCAGTTGGATAAAATGTCTTCTGCTGAGTCTCTGACCCTGTCTCCCTGTGCTCAGGTGTTCATTTTTGGTCCGGATAAGAAGCTGAAACTCTCCATCCTCTACCCAGCCACCACTGGGAGAAACTTTGATGAGATCCTGAGAGTGGTGGACTCCCTGCAGCTGACAGCATACAAGAAGGTTGCTACCCCTGTGGACTGGAAAGTGAGTAGGGATGGGGCAGCCCTCCTTGGGCTGGCTTTCCTGGAAGGGGCAGTATGAGCACAGCTCAACTTTGCTGAGCATATATACAGCTAAGTCTTATCCTTTGTAGAAAATGGCTAGCTGAAATTACTTACTTGTGGCCATCCCTATAGAATAGCATTATTTAAAATTCTCCCAAAGCCAGTTTGGGCAGCTAAGATAAAGCAAGATCAAGAAGCAGAGTCTGTCTGCTTTAGCTAGCCAGTGTTTCCTCAGCCCAGCAGAGCTGCTCAGCTCCTGTATCTGTCCTGCTGCTGTCTTTGGTAACTGTTAACTGGAGAAGCCTGCCTGTCTGGAGCCAGAGGACACACTCCTGCTGCTACAGGGTGTCCTAGAGAAGTCCTCCTGTGTTACAAGACAGGACAGGCTCCCAGAGTATTGTCCCAAACACCCACCCAGTCTGTGCAGGAAGGTTTCATAGACAAAGGCCTCAAGAATAACTGGGGGGTTTGGGGCACTTCACTCTGCCTTTCCATCCACCAGCACAACAAACTGCACCTCCCTTCCTAGGGCAAAGCAGGGCCCCTTTCCCTGGAGCTTGCCTTGTCAAGGGACAGCCAGCACTGCCTGCCCAGGAGCACCTGAGCAATAGGAGTGGATGAGCAGACTTGGGCAAACTGTGCTCCCTCCTGCATTGTAGACTCCCAAATTGCTTTCTCCCTACTCCCTGTTCCCATGGGAGTGCTGTGGGGGAAGGCTGCTGTGTGGTGTGCTACAGGCAGGGCTGGCAGACAGCACAGCTCTCCCTTTGATATCACCACAGCTCGTGGTGTAGCTCCCACTCACTCCTCCCTGCCAGCTCCAAGCAGAGCTGCAGAGGACACGCCTGTGTCACTAGGGCTGAACATTCATGGGAAGGCAGTGTCACCTGCCAGCAGGGATGTGCCACCTGCATCCAGTCTCTCTGCTGCTGTCACTGTCCTGTTTGCTCCCCAGCCTGGTGACAGCGTGATGGTGGTGCCCACCTTACCTGACGAGGAAGCCAAGAAGCTCTTTCCCAAAGGAGTCTTCACAAAGGACCTCCCATCAGGCAAGAAGTACCTGCGTTACACCCCACAGCCGGAGTGAGCAGATCTGCCCATCGGTCCTGCCGGGCTGCGGGGCACTTGGCATTGAGAGCCCTCCCTGTGGCTGGCTCCTGTCTCCCCGATACTTCACGATCAGCAGCTTCCTACTGTCTCACTGATGGCACATCACAGTACTAAACCAATCCTCCCCATTAATTTCATCTCCCACATCCCCTCAAAACTCAAACCCTGGGTGTTTTCTTGCCTTGAATCAGTCCTGCAGGGAAGAGGTTAGCAGAGCAGTGGGAGCTCCATGGCTCATGCTGTGGAGTCTCCCATTTGGCACCAGATGAGCTTTTCCTAGAGGCAGGGTGAGAAGTGTGGTGTCAGCAGCCAGGCCCTGGAGGGGTGTCCTGCTGGGCTCACATGCCTCCCATCAGGGACTTTGGGGGGCTCCAGAATGTTGAGTGCCTTTCAGAGCAGCTGTCACTAACATACTAACACCTTTGTCTGGTCCCACATGTAGGGGAGGAGCTGCAGAGCCATGTCTCTCCCTTGCTGCTTTCTCATCTCTTGCTGGAATTTGATTGGTTTTGGGATTTATGGAAGAGGGAATAGAGCAAATAAACTGATCTTCAGTTCTACCTGCAGTATCCCTTGTCTTCTAGTGTCCATGGCACCCTTCACTCTTCCCTGTGATGTGCCTGCCCATCGTGCTCATGGCTGGATGGCATCAGCACAAATTGCCCTTGGGTTTGCTCTGTAAAGAAGGCACTCTGGAAGTGCAGGTTGTCTCTGGGTGCACCTTTTCAGACAAGGCAGCAGGGCCCAGAGCAGCAATAACAGCTGCTTTGCGGCAGAGCCTGGGAGGAGATGTCTGCTCAGAGAACATGCCTTGGCCTGGCCTGCCATTAGCTGCAGCGTGGGGGGTCCTTCCTCAGTGTGAGCAGGCATGATACAAGCCTTGTGAACTCCCTGCTCTTCCACACCTACACCTGAGGGATCTGTCGAGAGATGAGCCATGTTTTAATAGGGGAAGAAAGCTGCTCTCTGCACAGGCTGCAGGCTGACTGCCAGCATCTTGTGCTGCCCAGTGCCATCAGCAACGCTCAATAGGAGCACCTCTTAAATCAGCTGGCTCAGAGCACAAATGTTCCCTGCAGCAGTGGCTGCCACGGGCTCCCCTCCAGCATCCTACAATTGGCATCCACATTTACCTGGGGCACAGCCCCAAAGGTCTTTTGACAATTTCCAGAGCTCCTGACTTCTCCCACCACCTATCACTGTCCACCCTGGCATGCCAACCAGGACAGACATTCTGCTGAAGATACTTTCACAAGTACAGCCAGGTTTCAGACCTCTCTCTTTCATTATCAAAAGCACATCTATCTTATTTAATTGCCTCCAGGAACCATACAGTGAATGCTTAGTGTTTTTCCCCAAATAACTTTTAAAAGAACCATCATTAGGAAAATCTGCATTATCCCACTTATTTTTACTGTAAGAAGAAAAACTCTTGGTCTCTGTGTTGACTCCTATTACCCCTTTTCTACTCTGCCAGAAACAGGAGGGAGATCTGTGATTTCACAAACCTTTGCTGTGTAGGGTTTTTTTTTCAGTCTTACCAAGCTCAGCAGCTTTCCTAGTTCCCCACAGTTGGGCTGTCCCTCGGCACACAACTGCCTTGATCTGGCTTCCTAAGGGATAAAGGGCTGTCAGCCCACTCATTCCAGTTTCACAACTGACAGCCCAATTTTCTGGAAGCTTGAGGACACAGCCCCAAGGGCAAGCTGGATGCTCTCAGCATCTCCTAGGGAAAGGACACTGCAGAGAGAATGGTGCCTCTCCCAGACACACCACCTGCAAACTGGGATAGAGGGGAACAAGTCCCATCACCAGGCCAGGACTCTTAAAAGCTAGCAGAGGCAACCCTGGTGTCACCACTGAGCCATGTAGGGACTGATGACCAAGAGCCCATGATTTCCCACCTGATCCTCCCCATGCTGCCACAGCCCCAGTGATCAAAGCCAAGCAGATGGACTCAAGCAAAGACAGGTTTTGGTTCCAGTACAGCTCAAGTGGTTTTCTTTTAATCCCAGAGAAGTGATATGCAACATTTGTTCGAGTTGGTAACAACATCCAGAGACAGAAGTCCAAGCCCCCTACTCAGTAGTTTGTTTAAGGCACTCTGCAAAACCAGATTTCCTCTTCTCCTCCTCCGGATTTTCCCCACACGGCAGCAGAATACCTGGTTGGGTCTTTTCTCCACAGTGACACTCACATGTCCTGGCTCTTCTCACCCTCTCTGGAAATTGGCAACAGCAAATCCAGCAGGAGCAGCAAGGAGAAATGCCAGGAGGCCAGCTCAATAAATACAGGTGGGCACGGGAGGGAGCACAGGGGCTTCCAGCTTCTGCAGGAAGGGGTCAGGCACTGACATGATTCCCCTTCCTTTCTCCCCAGCTCCAAAAGGGGATGGGAGCATGGAGGCCCACAAGCATCCTGCCCCCAGCAGTGTTCACAAATGTGCAGCAGCACCCCCAAAATTGCAGGGGGCTGGGTGGGGGGAGGAAGGAACCCAGCTGCCCCTGCCATGCAGCAGAAATTACACACACCCCCCCTCTGACTTCCAGCCATCAATAAATACTAATAAATAAATAAATAAGTAATAAATAAATAAATAAGTGGCCCAAGGCTTGGGACAGAGAGGAAGGGGCAGCTCAAGGCTCAGGGCAAGAGGGGATGGGGAGGGTGAGTGTTTCCACAACCTCCCCCTCCCTGAGATAATGGGGTGCTGGTACAAAAGAGGGGGAAAGAGAAGGTGCCAGAGGGCTGTGGCTCAGGGCACCCATCACAGGGCTGTGGGCCACGGGGAGGTGAACTGAGCCCAGATTCACACCCGGGAGCTTTCACCCATCACCTCCCTTCCCTTGGGCACAGTGACCTCCACTGCTAAGTGCCACCCAGCTCAGTGCAATGCTAGCCTGGCACCTCCATCCCAGTGGGAACACTTGCCTCCTGCCAATGTGCAAAATGCACATGCATTTTTGCAAACATTGTTTGCAATATTTTGTTGCAAACAACTTTTACAAACTTTTTTGTTCTCAAAATGGGAAATGCCCATGAAAACAACCCCATGTGTCAAACCAAGTTAAGTGCATCAAATCCAGCCATCAGGAGAAAGAGTGAAGACAGGAGCCTGGGGAGGGGAACATAGGGGTGGCCCTGAGCTCAGCCAGAGCCTCTCTGCAGGCTGGGGAGCTTTGGGAGAGCAGGCACAAGTCAGCCAGGCACAGAGCCTGGCACCCAGCACCTCCTTGGGGATGCTGTGGACACAGGCTGGCAGAAACTGCTGTCCTGGTGCCACACCAACACAGCAAACAGCTGACCAGCACCTCCCACAAGACAGCAACAAATTCAGCAGCATCCCTGCACCAGTATCCCTGCCCTTCCAGCCAGTGGGCACTGGGGGGCTAGGATCTCCAAGAGCTTCCCAGCCTCAGGGCTACCTGTTTGTCAGAGAATCATTTAGCTCTGATGATGACAGAGATACTTCTGTCCCACTGGGCCAAAAATACAGCTCTGCCTTATTTCAAATCAAAAGGTACTTATCCCTCCTCTCCCTCCCCCCGCAGATCTTAAGAAAAATTGTATTTAAAGTTTCTAACCCACTTCCACACACACTATTTAAAAAACAAAACACAAGTGATTGCAAAAGCTTCCATCGACCACAAACCAGGACAAAACCACAGGCAGACACAAGTGCAGGGCATCTTCACACACCAGCAAGCTCCCAGCAGAAGTTCTGCTCCAGCAAGCACTGCAAACAAAAGCTCAGAGACCCCTCTCTGCCCACAATTCTTCCTCACTATGAGGCTGTAGCCCAAAGATATAGGCACAGAAAGCAGCAGGTTGCCAACCGGCCATGAGGCCAAGCAGGAGAGGAGCAGGACCACTGGTCCCAGCATGAGGAAGTGCCCATTGAGGTGTCAAAAGACAAGGCTCCTAAAAAAAAAAAAGTATAAATAATTGAATCAACAGCAAATGCTACTGAGAATAGTAAGTAGCACGGGGATTTCACAGGGTTTTTTGGTCTAAGATGCCTGGGGAGCCCCTTTACCAGCAGGGACTGGGGTGCACATCCCACCCTGGAAGAGCACAAATCAGGGCTGAAGCTTTGCAGGAGGAAGCTGAGCTGCGTGGAGAAGCGATGCCACAGAGATGTGAGGGCACACTGCAGGCAGCAAAGCAGCTCTGGGCTGGGCATCTGACAGCCAGGCTGGGGACCTTCATGCAGCAAAGGCTTTGTTTGGATGAAAGCACTGAGCACATGGACCCTTCCCGGGATCTCCTCCCAGTGGGAACTGCTCACAGCCCCAGGGCAGTGCAAACCTCCCATAGCAGGAAGGCAGGGGTCCCAGAGCTTATGCTTCAACAGAGTGGGGAAAGCAGTGAAAGCCCTAACCATCTGCCCAGGCAAAAGGGGCACCTGGGGATCAGCAGCATGGCTGTGGCTTCTGCCTCCACTGCATCCCAACAGCAAGATGTCAGAAATCAGAGGTGGCACCTCACAGCACCACACCACCCCGCATCTACCATATGCGGGTGATGCCAGCAATCTAGGCAGCGAGGGGAAAGGAAAAAGGCAAATAAACTCCCCCTGTTGTCTCCCAAATGCCCAGGCAGCAGACTCTCCTCCTCCTTCCCAAGCAAACCCCATCTGGCCCTGCACAGCCCTGCTCACATCCCTGCCTCTGACCCCCAGAGGATACCCACAGAGCCTGGGAGTTCCTGCTAGCCCTGCCATCATCTCCTGCAGCCACCTGGCTCTGTGGGGGCTGAGGAGGAGGAGGGTTTCCACAAGAGCCAGTGTTTTGCATGGAAAATGAGCAAGCTTCCCGCAAGGGACTTGGGTGTGCAGCTGAAGCATGTGAGTGCCAGGGTGCCCCCAGCAGATTTGGGTACCCCATGGTCAGAAAACGCCTGCTCACCCTGGCACTGGGTGAACTGGCACCACTCACAATTTCACACACAGCTGATAAATGGTTTTGCTTCCATAAGAGAGAGGCTGGTAGGATTTGGGAGGGGGAGGGAGAAGACTGAGGAACTGTGAAAATTTAGTGCATCTTAAAACCAAAGGACATCTAACCTGCCCCTAGATCTCACTCCAAGACGGAAAAGAACTATGGCATCTCCTACACTTACAACTACTCCAAACACACCCAGACGCATGCAAAACATCCTCGGCTACAGAAAACCCCTCCTGGGCAGCAGCAGCTCACACCAGGCTCTGGATCAGCCCCTTGGCTCTGTCAGCTCCCATTCTGCTCCCAGGCTCTCCCACCCAGTCCCAGCAAGCAGGACAAAGGCTCGATTATCAAACCCAAATGCATAGGTACAGCCACCATGGGGACACCTGTGCCCCAGTGGGAAAGGTCACAGCAGGACCCATCTCCGGTTCTGCCTCCAGTTGGGTGGAAAGAAGCATTTGCAACAGGCACAGTTTGGTCATACTCATGCTCCTTGCACAAGCCTGCAAGGAAAGACCTGTAGTTTAGGTCAGACAGCCTCTTTACCAGCCACTAGCTCCTAGAAGAATTCAATCCCTCTTCCTGGGAAATCCTCCAGCTCAGTGATCCCACTTCTGTGCCCCAGTGCCGACCAGACTTTCTTACTGACTAAGGAAGAACCAGTTCCCAACCACCACAGCGACAAAGGCATGAGAACCCAGGAGGTCTGCTTTGGCTCAGAAATCCCATTCATTTGCAGCAGGCCAGCAGCACTTGGGCACTGCTCTACTTGGGTGGTATAACGACGATAGGCTGGCCTCGCTTGGGTCTCCACATGAGGACTTGGGCATCATTGGCGTTGGGTTTCACTAGTGCATTTGGTGGGATGGGCTCCATCCTGCTGAGGATCCGCGGCTGCTCCTGCTGAGTCCTCCCCACCAGCCGTGCCCGCTGCCCCAGCAGCTGCATGGGATCAACCTCGATGTCCACTCGCATCCTCCATTTTATAGTCTGCAAGATGATTTTTTCCTTGGTGGTGGTGTTCATGGCCACCAGCCACGTGGTAAAGCTCTGGTCCCTTTTAATCCTGGTCAACAGTGGCACATTACTGTTGCTGACAGGGACAGCCCACGTCACGCTGGGGTAGAAATTGTCATTCATGCTCACCGAGAACCTGGAGATCTTGTTAGTGGGCCCAACCAGGGTCACAGTTTCTGTGGTGTTTCCATACCAGGGGTAGCTCACACCATCTGAATCACTGATGGCTTTCACTCTCCCTTCTCGCAGGTCGGGCAGCTCCCAGCTTGACCTAGCAAGCAGAAGACAAAGGGCAGGTTAGCAGGAAAGTAGTAGCAACAGGACAGGGAAGCAAGTAGTACAAGGACCCTACTCCCTGCCCGCAGCCATCTCTCAAAGACCTCCTTCAAGAATGCACTAGGCTTCAGTTCCTCCACCAATTGCTTCAGGGCCAGCTGAAGCCTTAGCTCTACCAGCACAACACTATTTTAATTAACCTGCAACTAAACCAACTGTGCCCACACTCATTGCTGAGTCTCCCTGAGGTAAGTTTATCGGCTCCAGGGCCACAGGAGAACAGCCTTCCACATCTGCCACAGCCATGGCCAAGACCAGAAGTGGTCCCCTCCTGCAATAACAGCATGACATTTTTGTGCTTCTAAACACAGGAGCTTGCACAGAGTCACATAGAATAATTAAATACTACAATTTCACTTGATGGGATGAAATCCCTGCAATACAGCTGGAAGGGAGCAGGGAGGGTGGAAATCCTCGCCCAAGTCATAGAATCAGAGTTGGAAGGGACCTTCAAAAGCCATCCAGTCCAACCTCCTTCAGTGAGCAGGGACATCCTGCACTACATCAGGTCGCTCAGAGTCTCAGCCAGCCTGGTTTTGAATATCTCCAGGTGTGAGGCCTCCACCACTTCTGTGGGCAGCCTGTGGCAGTGTCTCACCATCCTCATGGGGAAGAACTTTTTCCTAAAGCCCTGCTCTAGTTTAAAACCATTGCCTGTCGTCCTATCACTCCGTGCCCTGACAAACGTTACCAACCACAGAAGCCACGGAAAGGGAGACTGTGGCTCCGTGGCCAGCGAGGAGCCCACTCCCGCCGAGTCCCAGCTCTTGGCTTCAAACCCAAAGGAGCTCGGCAGGCGCTCGGGAGCGGCAGGAGACAGAACGGCACCATCCCTCGAAGAAGCAACGACCTCACCGGGGCTCCCACCTCCCCAAACCCTCCGGTCCCAGGTGCGGCCGGCTCTCCCCACGACGCCGGGAGGCCGGCGGGCAGCAGCGGAGCCAGCTGCTCCTCACGGGTAGCGTCAGGAACCGATTCTCCCTCCCTTCTCCCCTCTCCATCCCCCGCCTCCCGCCGGTGCTCACATGCCCAGGTCGCTGTAGGTGTTGTAGAACTCCATGTGGTTGCAGGCCTGGATCCAGCCCACCACCCAGGTGTGCCGCCGGGCGATGGGCGGCATGAGGACGCGGGCCGAGGCGCGGAAGTAGGGCGTACGGTACCGCAGCCCCACCGGCGAGCTCTCCTCGATGGCGGTGGCCGCCGGCTCGATGGTGGCCGACACGTCC
>VZTY01007299.1:99065-113411 GCA_013400935.1 Turnix velox
CCCCTTTCCGGCCCTCGCCGGTTGCCGTACGCCGGCCGGGGCGGGCACGTGCGCGGGGAGGTGGAGCGTGAATCCAGCTGTCCCCGCCCCGGGGAGGGAACGGACCTCCCCGCCGCCAGGGGCCGCCGCCGTCCGGGAGAAAAGAGCCCGGCGTCCCGGCGCCACGGCAACCGGTCGCGTCACGGGCAGCGGCGGAAGAGGAAGTGGAGCCGCGCTGGGGACGGGTGCTACCAGGGAAGCTGGGGTGCGGGGGTGCCCTTGTGGGGGTTCCCGGGGACACGTGTGGTACCGGAGGGCCGGGAGCCAGGCCCGTGGCCTGCAGAGGCGCGTCTCGCAG
Source organism: Turnix velox (assembly GCA_013400935.1). Taxonomy (NCBI): domain Eukaryota; kingdom Metazoa; phylum Chordata; class Aves; order Charadriiformes; family Turnicidae; genus Turnix; species Turnix velox. Next base: position 99,403 of record VZTY01007299.1, read on the forward strand.
AGGCTTGGGCGGGGAGAGGGGAATTCGGACTCCGAGGGCTGCTCGCCTCGGTGCCGGAGCAAGCCCGGCAGCCGGTGACCGGTCCCTCTGCTCTCCCAGGCGGCCTCCTGTCGCCATGCCGAGCCCTCGCAGCAGCCGCGAGCGACGCGCCGGTAGCGGCCGCCTGGAGTTCCTGTCCCTGGTGAGCCAGCGCAGCCCCGGGCCCCCGGACAGCCCCTCCCGCCGTAGGGAGTCGAGCGGCACGGCGGCGGCGGCGGCCCCGCTGCCCGAGGAGGACTGCATGAAGCTGAACCCGTCCTTCCTGGGCATCGCCCTCAGCTCCCTGCTGGCCATCGACCTCTGGGCCTCCAAGCGCCTGGGCGTGTGCGCCGGGGAGGGCTCGGCCTGGGGCAGCGTCCGGCCCCTCATGAAGGTCATCGAGGTTTCGGGGCACGGCATCCCCTGGCTGCTCGGCACCTTCTACGGGCTCTGCCAGAGCAGCAGCGCCGCCGCCAGGGAGGTGCTGCTCAACCTGCTCTTCGGTGAGGCTGGGGGCTCACCACAGGGCTCTGCGGGCGGGGGCCGGCTGGAGCCGAGGGGGGAAGGACGGGAGCCGAAGGATGGGGCAGGACCGAGTAAAACTCGGTCTCCGACAGCCCCGGGCGAGCTGGCTCTTTCTGCGTTACTGCTACAGGTTCATGTGGGGAGCCTGGCGGCAGGGTGAGCGAGCCTGCAGCTAGAGGGTGCGGTGGCACAGGTATGGCTCGTCTGTCACAGCTCCGACCACACACACCGCACAACTCCCGACAGCTGAACTGCTCCCAGCAGTTGCACAAAACTTCCAGGGAGCTGAACTCTCTTTTATCTCTTCAGTTATGACAGCGGCGCATTCCAGGTGCAGCCAGTGTTGAGACACCAGCCCTTTTCCCTGAAAAGCTGCTCTGGCATACACACATTAGCACACTCTGGCTCCCTTCAGGCAGTACCTGCATAGATTGATTGATCCATATCAGCTAGTGAGGAAACTTGGTTTAAAGTCTGCGTGTCAGTTTTTCATGCTGTAATATTCCCCCTGAGCATCCTGTCCTATTAGGTAAACTTGGGTTCTTCACTTTTGCCAATTTAGAAACTAGTAGATCCAGAACAACAGACCTTTTCAGGGTCCTACGTCTTACTCTTATTATTAAATTGCAAATGGTTAACACTTCACGTTTGAATCAAAGTTTCCTCAGTAGAAGCATACCATTTTGTATATCTTTTTCATCTAGTAGCACATGATTAAATTAGTCTCAAAGCCAGCTGGGAGCCTCAAACCTGACCTCCGCTCCAAGGAGGTCTGGTCCAACAACAGGGTCATGTCCGTGGTAAAGAAAGATGAATTCTTAAATGATTAACCAAAAGGAATAAACTAAAGTGACCAAAAGAGTTGGTGGCTAGAAACAATCCTTAGGACAAGCAGAAACCAGACCTTCACACAAGACTTCCTTGGGAGAAGTAGCCCAGGCTGGGAGCCCTGCTCTAATGGGGATGGGGAAAGCACTTCTCTGGAGAAGCTGCTCTTGCCAAATGCTGGCTGAACATTTCTCATGTGGGCTTTGCCTCCGACTTCTGCTGCAAAAGCCTTTAGCTCTCTGAGGGCAAGCTGCTATTATTTAAATCATCCTTGATTTATCTCTTGAAAGCCAAAGCATAGTTAACTTTCTGGCACGTCCACCCGGCAGGAGGGAGAAAAGCCAGGCTGCAGGAGCCCTATCAGTGCTGAAGTAGAAGAAGGTTGATCATTCACTCAGGTCCATTTGACCCTCAGCCTGGAGGGCAGGCAGAGCCAGGCTGAGTCAGCACAGGCTGTCAGGAAGGGTGTTGCAGGAAATATTAACCTCTGTGTTACCTTCAAGGGAGGTTGTGGGTCAATTTGAGCCCTGAGCTGTGTCAAGATCAGATTTCAAGCAGAAAAAAAAAGCTCTCTGGTGCAAGCCAGGCTAAGTGGCAGCACGAGGATCTGACACACTGCACAAAACCTGCAAGCAGCAAGAGTAGAGACTGAAGATGTGCTTGTGCCAGAGAAGGCCAGGCATAGGATGAGTCCCATGTTCTCCCTACCCTGGACATTGTAGGCATGAGAAGTACTGCTTTCTCTAGCAGGTTTTAGTGGCCAAGTACTTTCTTCTTGGCTTTGCTTTGATTCTTGTCTTGTTTCTCTTGGAGAAAAACAAAAACCGACTCACCTAAGCTGTCCATCCTCACTCACTGTCCCTGTCTCCTAGCATTGCTGCTGGATCTTGTGCTGGTGGCAGTGGTGAAAGGCATCGTCAAGCGACGGCGGCCCACCCACAACAAGATGGACATGTTTGTCACCATCTCAGTGGACAAGTACTCCTTCCCATCTGGCCATGCCACCAGAGCTGCCCTGGTCTGCCGCTTCATTCTGCACCACCTGGTGCTCGCCGTCCCACTGCGGATCCTCGTGGTGCTCTGGGCTCTCATCGTCGGCATTTCAAGGGTCATGCTGGGCAGGCACAATGTGACAGACGTGCTCTTCGGATTGCTGCTGGGCTACATGCTGTACAGCGTGGTGGAGTACTGCTGGCTGTCCCCGTTCAGTGCGCCTGCCCTCTTTGCACTCTGGAGCCATTGATGGCTGAGTTCCTCCTAAAACAAGGAGGTGTAGACCCAGTTTTCTAAGGGAGGGGTTATCAGGACTCGGACTCACATCCTGGACCCCACCAATCCAGCCAAGACTTCCGCTCTAGTGATGCTGCAGGCTCCTGGGCCCACACTTAGACATTTGGTGCTGCCTTGCCCTGCTGGTGGGCTGTCAGGATGGGTGCACACTGGCCAGGCAGCTGCACTGGCTTTTCTCCTGTGAAAAACTAGTCCCTGTAGAGCCCAGAGAGGGCTCAGCACATTCATCTGGCAGCTCACTGTTGATACTGTGAATCAGTGTGCCCTTGCCAGGCACCTGTTACATTAGCCTGTGGTGTGTGTAGTAGCTGAGCCTCTGTGGAGGTTTGTCTGCCATTGCCCGTGTGTCTTTATGCTGTAAATACTGTGTTGCTGTTGTGAGCATGCCCTGCACAGCCTGCTCTGTAATGCCTGTCTGTCCAGAGGGGACTCACTGGGCTCTGACTTTGGGTTTATAAAAAGTCCTGCCTTCCTAAGGAGTGTGTCTCTTCCCTATTATTCTTGATTTAAGTACCACAGTGAGGCCAGGTCTCAGCCAGCAGAGGAACAAGCAACCTGACTTCCCAGTGCCATGGAGAAAGGATGGTGCAGCTGAGCATTTAGTCCATTCATGCTCTCTCCAAGCATGAGGGTAACCAGGGAAACCACTCTCAGCAGCAGCCTGCTCCTAGAGCCCTAGCTCAGAGCTTCACAGCTCCTTTTCCCCCTCATCACGATTTTCACTCTCCCGGGGAGTACAGCATGTTCACAGCAATTCCTGTTTCTCAGAGCATTACCAGTGATTCTGACAGCATCGTGCAGAGCAAGCTGCTTCCCCAGAGTCCTGGCGAGGCACAGATCCTTACCCAAGCTGTTGAGCAGCGCCAGGGGCTGAGCTTTACTTGCACTGCTTGTAGCAAGAGGCCCTGACTCTGCCAGTCACCACCACAGCTCCCTGTGCTCTGGGCAGGCTGGTTCTCCTACCTTAGCACTGCTGGACCTCACAGCCATTTCTTCTAGAGGACCACTTGTCCTTGTCATGAGAGATCTGTGATAAGCCTCTGGCATGAAATGAGGCTGAGAACAATCCAGAAAAGCACAGGATCAACACCAAGTGGGATCAGAGCTAAGAAAGAAAGAAAGGATGGCTCTAGGCTAAGTTTTAGTAGTGTTCTCAGTATGTAGGTGGGGGATGATTTGGTCCAGGTGAGGCTCATCATGGCCATTAAGGTCTAACAGTGCACTCAGAGCCCTGGAAAATGAAGTTTTATTAAAAACAGGCAGTGCTTAAGTGTGCTTGTCCTCTGGGAGAAGTGTGCAGGAGCAGCCTGATGTCTGCAGGTACAAGCACCTTGAATCTGTCACCCACTGTCAATTACACAGGGGCTGAAAGGAAAGTGCTGGACATAACAAGGTTCCCACAGTGCTGAGTCCTGACTCACCATCATGCCAAGCTGGTGAAGCTACCAGCTGTGGGTTAGCACTCCAGTGTTTAAACAAAAAATCCCCTGGGTTGCAGCACATGCCTGGCAGCTGGCAGCTGGCAGGGCCAATCAGGCATCCTCACAGCAGCACCAAGGCCAGCTCTCCTGCCCCATGGCAGAGATGAGCTCTGGATCTGGCTGCAGGATCACTGACAGGTAGCACACCCCAGTGTGGTCAGGGCTGGGGATAACCAGGGCTTGCCAAGACACCTTAGCTTTGCTTGCTGCCAAATCCCAGCTGCTCTTACAGCTGTTTTCCTCTCCAGGCCACAGACCAGTATGGCAGCAACTCTGTATATCTGTGGTTTGTTCTCACATGCCCGTGAGTGCCAAAAGTTGCTCTTGGCTCACTTGCAGGACCCTCCACAAGCTGCTTGGTGGCACTCACCACCACCAACACACAGCCCTGCTGGGTCACAGGCTGCTCAGGTGCCCTCTCACCACTGCTCTGCTTCTCTTCAGCTCCCCCATCTAGACCTCTGGTCTCTTCTTGTCACTTGACACTGCTCCTTCAAGCATGGATGCCAGCCCACTGATGGGAATCAGGAGATGGGTGCTTTCTTCTAGCCTTATCCCACAACACCTCTGCCCACTGCAAAAGCCAGGAGCAGATGTGTCTGTGTGCATCGATCACTATGTCCTGGATACAGAGGACTGTGGCTTTTGTGCAAATATCTACAAGTCTATCTTGACCATAACACCATAACTTGATCCTGGTACTGTTGTGCTCATTGCTCTCCCCTGTTCATCTGGGCCATGACCCCAGGCACAGTGGGGACAAAGTACAGAGCTGTGCAATCTGTCATAGCCACTGTGGCAGAAGGGTAAATTTGAAGGCAACCTGCACAAAGGTTTCATATCACAACGGTGGGGTTGGGAGCTGGGAAAAGTCCCCAGTACCCATCGTCATTGGGCAGTCCCCACAGAGCTTGCAAAAGAGCCAGAAGCCAGCTGAGAGTGAAGCAGGGAGGTAGCGCTGCCAGTGCCGCCATCTCGTCATCCCTGTGCTGATCTCCCTGCCTGGTAAGAGATGCTTTCAATACTTTTTGACAAGCAGGTGCCAAGCATGGGTTGGCAGCTCAGCCCTTGCCAGCAGCAAGAGAGTGCCTTACCACACTTACTGCATTTGTAGAAAGAGTTTTAGAAGGTTAAATCCATCTCAGCAGCAGAGCTTGGTCCCTCTGCCACTTTGCGCTCTGGTCAATTCTGGGACAAGGCTCTCCAAACACAGGAGAGAAAATTTCCCCTGCAGCCCCTGGGGGGTTGGATCTGGCTGTATGTGTGCCCAGAGGCAGCATGTGTTCCTGAGCCACCTGGTCTGTGCCTCCTACTGCTGGGGAAAAACTTTACCTAATAGTCCCACCACTCTGGCATCAGGGACATCCCAGCAGCACAGTGCTTACTTGTACTGGGGTTTCCCCCCTGACCTCGGGACTCCAGCGGCCCAGGAGCAAACCAGAGTTATGGCGACCCTGTGCTAACATGCCCAACCCAGGAGATCGGGGAGATGGGCGATGTGGTGCCGGAGCAGCTGGAGACACGCGTGTCCCTCGGTATCAATCAGCACAAACAGGGTTGGGACGATGCTGATAGTCCCAGAGGTGAAAGTTCCTGGCAGTGTTTGTTTACCCAGCACACGTGCCATGGGCACTGCCTGTCTCTCTGCCGCTCCTGCAACCCTGTGACCCCCTCATTTCCCCACACGGGGGTCCCTGGCGGTGTCCCTGGTGGTGTCCCAAGACAGCTCCTTACCCCACCATGCAAGGCTGCGGCAAGAGCCGCTGCCGGAAAAGCCGACTAAATGGCCAGGAGCCAGCCAGGCTCTGGCTTCCTCTCCCGGGCTCCATGGGAGGAGTGTCGAGGCGGGGGGAGGCCCCGCTCGTTGCCGCTACAAAGCACAGAGACGGGCCGTCCTGCGTCACCTCTCACGGAAACCCAGCAGACACCATCCCGCAGCTCCCTGTCAGCTGCCGGCCCTTCCCAGGCTGCTGCTCCGGCAGGTCGGTTGTGGGTCTCCCCGTGGGCTGCCAGCACCTAGCGGCTGCTAGATTGCTGTGACAGACTTGTCCCTGAGGCGGGGAGGGGGCAAAGGGCAGGCAGGGGGGTCACCCACCCGGGACAGAGCCATCAGTACGCAAGACAGGGCACAGCACTCGGGCACACTTCCATCGCGGGCACTTGGTATGGGCAGGGAGATTTCCAGACAGCCAGTAGCATTTCTCCGTGTGCAGTCCAGAGGCCACACCACTGTGGTACCAAACCACACCACAGGTCACGTCTCTGCCAGGGGGGAAACAGCCGTTTGCTTGCAGCCAGAGACAAACTTCGGGGGGGGCTGCCTCTCAGTTTGGGTCCTCTTCTGTGTACAGGGACAAAATTTTGCACTTGGCTGCACTTTCTGTCATTGTCCCCAGGCAGAGCCCCAGTGGTGAAGAACAGAATGGGAAAGAGGGTGGCCATCATCGGAGGTGGAAGCAGTGGGCTATGTGCCATCAAAGCCTGCCTGCAAGAAGGGATGGAGCCTGTCTGCTTCGAGAGAACTGGGGATATTGGAGGCCTCTGGAGGTTTGAGGTAATCCCTGCTGGCCACATGTCCTGCTTTGGAGTCAGCACAGCCACAGCAGGAGTGGCACACAGACAGCCATGGTTTGGGGGGAGAGGCTAAAGGCAGAAGGTGCAATCAAATAGTTACCAAATCAGCCCCATCCATCCCCCCCTCCTGATTACTGCCCCGTGCCAGCACTGAGCCCTGCCCTGCTCCTACAGGAGCACCCCGAGGAGGGCCGTGCCAGCATCTACCGCTCCGTCATCATCAACACCTCCAAGGAGATGATGTGCTTCAGCGACTTCCCCATCCCCGAGGACTTCCCCAACTACATGCACAACTCCAAGATCATGGAGTATTTCCGCATGTACGCCCGGCACTTTGACCTGCTCCGTCACATCCGCTTCAGGGTGAGAGCTGGGGTTGTAGGGGGGAGGTGGCAGCGGGGCCGGGGGGCACAGGGTGCCTGACACCTGCTTCCCCCACACCCAGACCAGTGTGTGCCGTGTGGCCAAGTGCGCCGACTTCGCCACCACGGGCCAGTGGGAGGTGGTGACAGAGAGAGAGGGGAAGCAGGAGTCGGCCATCTTCGACGCTGTGCTGGTGTGCACCGGGCACCACACCGAGGCACATCTCCCACTGAACACCTTCCCAGGTACCACCCTGCACCTCAGTGCAAAGAGAGACCTCAGAGAACTCAGCCATGGGAATCCCTGTTCTCCCTGCTGCTCTTCCCTTCAGTCTCAGCATTTCCCTGTGTTGCTGCCACTCTCCCTAGGAGGGGTCCCACTTCAGTTTCTGGGGTGGTGACCCTCTGGCCTGGCACCAGGAAGCCAAGCATCCCTCCTCTCCACCAACAGGCATTGAGAAGTTTAAGGGCCACTACCTCCACAGCCGTGACTACAAGGATCCCAAAGATTTCACAAACAAGAGGGTCGTTGTCATTGGAATTGGGAATTCAGGGTCAGACCTGGCTGTGGAGATCAGCCACACAGCCAAGCAGGTGAGTAGCAGGAATGGGGTCTCATTAGCAAGGACATCCCTTGTGAGACACTCCCAGATCCATGAGGACACCAGAACCGAGGTGCTGGCAAAGCCACCACTCCATCCTTGCACTCACTGCATGCAGCACTGTCAGTACCCAGCAATCCCATCTGCCAGGCAGCAGCATCAAACAAGAATTGATTCCATGCAAATACTCCCATCCCCAAGTCCCAGGCTGGGACTGCCCCTGCAGCTCTCCCCTACTTCTCCCTTGCAGCCTTTTTTCCTCTGGGTCTTTGCCCAGCACCCACTGTAAAGTGATCCTGGGGCAAAAACATATCCTCCCTATGGCAGTCTCCCAGGACAGTCATTGCTTTCTGGAAACAATGCTCCCTTCCTCACCCAGGTCTTTCTTAGCACCCGCCGGGGTGCGTGGATCTACAACCGTGTTGGAGACCGAGGCTACCCCATAGACATTGTCTTCACCACACGTTTGAATGAATTCCTGAAGCAGGTGCTGAGCCAATCCTTTGTGAGCAACTTCACGGAGAAGCAGCTGAACATGAGGTTCGACCACTCACACTACGGCCTGAAGCCAAAGCACAGGTGCCCGCAAAAGCTCCTCCTTCCCAGGAAGGACCCCCTTGCCTTCCCCTGTGTCCAGCCTTGCTCAGCTATTTCCATGCTCCCTGTGACCAGGTTAGGCCTGAGGCACAATCCATGGAAACCCAGTTAAAAGCTGTAGTGTGCCTAGCAAATGCTTGAGAGCACTACTGCTGCCTTTCTGGGGACATTTGATGGCACCAGTGCAGTAGCAGCTACCAGGCATTCTAGGGAACCATGTCTATTGGTGATAAGCATCCTCAGTACTGAGCATCCTCAGAGCAGGGAGCAGTGGCTTGAGCGGGACATGGACCAGAGACATCCATGTCCAGAAACCTGATGGTTCCTTCTGCCTTCCAGGGTCTTTGACCAGCACCCAACTGTCAATGATGACCTGCCCAACCGCATCATTTCAGGCAGAGTGCTGGTGAAGCCAAACATCCAGGAGTTCACTGAGACATCCGCCATCTTTGAAGACGGCACCAGGGAAGACATTGATGCCATTGTCTTTGCCACAGGATACAGCTTCTCCTTTCCCTTCCTCGAGGGCTTGGTGAAGGTGGTGGAGAACCAGATCCCCCTCTACAAATTCATGTTCCCCCCTGATCTGGAGAAGCCAACGCTGGCTTTCATTGGCCTCATCCAGCCCCTGGGTGCCATCATGCCCATTTCTGAGCTCCAGTGTCGCTGGGCTACCCGCATCTTCAAGGGTAAGTGAGACAAATCTCCCTTGTAGTTGAAACTAGACCTCCACCCCTGAAGCTGGAGCAGATGGTACCCAGTTGTGTTTGGGAGGCAGCAACCAGCTGGGGCATCCTGGTCATGGACAAAGGCATGACCACTCTGTAGCCATCATGGTGAAGCTGGCTTTTGCCTATGCAGTGCAGGGACATCCATACCCTAAGCTCCAAGGGCCACTCCTTTCCATCCCAAGGAGCTTGGACATACCTTGGGTGCCAGACCATACATCATGGTGGTGCTGGCAGGTGCTCCCATGCTGCAAGGGCAGCATGGCAGTGGCTGTGGTTGCAAGTGGCTGCAGCATCCCCACACTATGGCTCATCCTTCATAGGGCTGAACAAGCTGCCACCACGGCACGACATGGAAGATGACATCAAGCAGAAGAAAGAAGCAATGGCAAAGCGGTAAGAAATCCCCAGGCAACAAGGAAGGGGACAGTTTGAGCACAGCTGCTCACAGGTAGCTGTCCTGTCCCATGGCACAGTGTCTTGGTACATTTGGCTGTGCCAATAGATGCAGGGATGCACTCAGCCATACCCCACTTCACTGGTTCTTCCTGATCTGTCCAATGCCACCTTGCTGACACTCAGGCCTTCTGCCAGCTCTGCCACCAGCACCTATCTGCCATCCTTGCCCACAGGTATGTGAAGAGCCAGAGGCACACCATCCAGGTGGATTACATCCCCTACATGGATGAGCTTGCCTCCCAGGTGGGGGTCAAGCCCAATCTGCTCACCCTCTTCTTCACCGACCCCAAGCTGGCACTGGAGGTGGCCTTTGGGCCCTGCACGCCGTACCAGTACCGTCTGCAGGGCCCGGGTGAGTGGGCAGGAGCCAGGAAGGCCATCCTCACCCAGCGCCAGCGCATCATCAAGCCTCTGCAGACACGTCACGTGGAGGAGGACCCCTCAGAGTCCACCATGCCCCTCTTCTCCAAGCTGGTCAAAGCCGGGTCTGTCCTTGTCATCCTTGCTGTCATTTTTGCTTACATGTAGTTGCCCTACCAGTGCAGGAAGGGTGGTTTTGTGGTGTGCCAGGAGGAGCTGGCTGGGCACCCCCACCCCAAAGCAGCCTATGCACTCAGTGTTGGCAAGAGCTCCTTTTTTCCTGGCATGGCCCCACTGTGGCCACACCACGAGCTCAGGATGCACAGAGCCTCCCCAGCTGCCAAAATAATACTTTGGCTCCTATTCTGCAACTCCTCATGGGGAGCCACCATTGCATATGGAAGAAGAAACCTACTCGTTTGCAGAGCCAAATCCAGTCCTTCTCAGATAGTGCTTTTGTCCCAGCAGGGATACAACAGGCTTTTTCATTACCTGTAACCCAGCTGTGCCACCACTGGCACCCTCACAGGAATGCTAAGCAGCTCAGTAGACTTCCTGACTGGATAAATGTGCTAAACAGAGCCAGGTGTCTGTCCTGTTACTGACATTGCTGGGGGGAGGCAGATGGGTCTGAGTTAGCCTTGTGACAGTGGCACAGCTCCAGCTCAGTGGCAGCATGGACTGCACACACATACACACACATGTACATGTACGCATGACAAAACAGCTCCTCCCAGGGTGTGCACCACCAAAGCAGGACGTGGTAGTCACAGCAGCATGGCTCAGAGTCACCCTCATCACCTGCACATAAGCCCACCAGAGGATGGCTGAGTGGGTTGGGGAACTGGAGTGGTCCTGGCCACAACACCCTGACCACCACACACAGGGCTGCCCTGAGCATCCCCTGGCTTTGTTTTCTTACACTGTGACCTGAAGAAGTCCTGTGGCAGCATCAGCATCGTTAAGCACTTAGAGAACCTAGTGAGGCCCTTGTGGAGGGCGGGTACAGGCAGGAGGTGTGTCACAGCGGCAGTGGGAACCTGTAGATCGTGTCTGGAAGAAACACACCTTATGACACCCCAGCTGAGACAGTCATCCCCAGCTGAACAGCAACGAGTACTCCCCTGGTGTGACACACCAGGCTCCACAGCTCTCCAAGCATTTACCCCTGGCACAGGCTTCTCCTGCCACCATCACAATGGGGGACATGGCTGCCCAGCAAGTAGCCATCATCGGGGCTGGTGCCTCTGGCCTGTGTGCCCTGAAGTGCTGCCTGGATGAGGGGCTGGTACCCACCTGCTTCGAGAAGAGCGGAGACATCGGAGGGCTCTGGCGCTTTGAGGTAAGTCCCACTCCATACCCGTTCCGTGCCAGCTCCGTGCCCTGCGGCAGCAGCACAGACAAGATTGGGATCGGTTTCTGGCAGCTAATGAAGCACCCCTCCCTGCTTTGCATGTATCTAAGAAAAACCACAGGAAAGAAAAACTGCTGCAGCAGCAGGAAGCCCCTATGGTGCCTGCTGATGATCCAGCCACATGGGAATCATCTCCTTCCTACCATCAGCAGCATAGACCCTCCCCAATGGCATTACCCTGCAGTTCAGCCCCAGCAGTTCACCCCCAGCACTCAGCTTTCTCTGTTCCTTTTCCTCCCTTCCTTGTTTCATCCATCCCTGTCACTTTTGTTCCTGGTTCCCTACAACCCTTTCCTACCCATCCTGTTCCCATCTGATCCCACTGGATGTCCCTGTCTCTGTCCTGATCGACTCTTCCCTGGAAGTCCTAGTTGTTCACTCCCCCTGATACTGTGCTGGTTGCCCACACAGAAACATCAAGTGTTGCCTGTACCTCTGCCCTCCCTGACTTGAGGGAAGCCCCAGAGCTCATTTCTTCCCCCACCTGCTGACTTTTCTCCCAGGAATCACTGGACAGAAAACACTCTTTCCCACCGTACCCTGACAGATGGGTGAGACCCTGGGGGATACACATCACACCCTACCAGTGCAGGTTTTGGGGTGGCGTGGTGACAATCAGCAGGTTCTGCCCAGAGTGGGTCAGAATCAGGGCTGGTGGAGCAGAGACAGGGCAGCCTGGCTGCTGGAACAGAGACCTGGAGGGCAGCAGTGATCACCCAGCTAGAAGCATTAGAGCTGAACACAGCTGGGAATATCCAATGTGGCAGCCAAGGCAATGGCACCACTGGTAGCTTTGGGAATGCACTGCTTTGTTAAGGCCAGGGGTGGAAGCAGGGAAACTGAGTCACAAGACCCCATGGCCTGCTGCCAACACTGCAATTCCCCCAGAGCTTCCTCTTCCCTGTTTACTAGGGTGGGCAGTCACACCTGCAGGAGGGTGCCAGGGGTAGGGATGGATGCTATGACCTCACTCACAGGCATGGTGAGGTTAAGGGCAGAGCAGGCAGGCAGCTCTGGGGTCCTTGGCCAGCACTGAGCCCTGCCCTGCTCCTACAGGAGCACCCCGAGGAGGGCCGTGCCAGCATCTACCGCTCCGTCATCATCAACACCTCCAAGGAGATGATGTGCTTCAGCGACTTCCCCATCCCTGAGGACTTCCCCAACTACATGCACAACTCCAAGATCATGGAGTATTTCCGCATGTACGCCCGGCACTTTGACCTGCTCCGTCACATCCGCTTCAGGGTGAGAGCTGGGGTTGTAGGGGGGAGGTGGCAGCAGGGCCAGGGGGCACAGGGTGCCTGACACCTGCTTCCCCCACACCCAGACCAGTGTGTGCCGTGTGGCCAAGCGCGCCGACTTCGCCACCACGGGCCAGTGGGAGGTGGTGACAGAGAGAGAGGGGAAGCAGGAGTCGGCCATCTTCGACGCTGTGCTGGTGTGCACCGGGCACCACACCAAGGCACATCTCCCACTGAACACCTTTCCAGGTACCACCCTGCAGGCTGTTCACCTGGTCCCTGACTGCTGTGAGACCACCTTCCCCTCCAGCTTAGCCCCCATCCTGCTATGGCTGCTGATGAAAATTACTTGCCTTGCAGTCAGCACCTGACCAAAATGCCCTGCTGGTCACTGCCACCATGCCAGCTCATCTCTCTCACCAGAGATGGGCTCTTCTGAGCCTCACATCCACTGGGCTGTCCAACATCCTAGCAAGACTTGAGAGCTTGGCACTGCTGGCGGCCTTCTCCTCTGGATACCAGGCAAAAATGCCTGGAGGGCTATGGTGATCCTCTTTGGTTGGGGAACAGACAGGCAGGAACTGAAAGAAGATTTTGGGATGGGAGCAGAGAGATCTCCATCCGAAGCCCTGCTCCAAGCTAGGCCAGTCCCAAACCCAGAGCAGGTTGCTCAGGACCACACTAAGCACCTTCCAGACTGGAAATGTCACTGTGTGGGCACCACCCCAAGGTTGCACCACTCCTGTTGATCATGCTGCTTCCAGCAATTTCCCAAAGCACACCTCCAGTTTGGGGAGGGGGACAGCCACTCCTTGCACCATGTCCCTGTCCACTATGGCTTCCCTCTCTCTTCCAGGGCTGGAAAAGTTTGAGGGATGGTACCTGCACAGCCGAGACTACAAGAGCCCGCGGTCCTTTTTGGGGAAGCGAGTGGCTGTAGTTGGCACTGGGAATTCAGGCACTGACATTGCTGTGGAGCTGAGTCACGAAGCCAAGCAGGTGTGCTCAGAGTGCTTCTTATTCCCACTTTGGAGGATGCCAAGCAACCCCTCACCTTCCCATGGGTATTCCCTCTAGTACCCAGCAATCAGCCCCATTCCATCTTGATGGTAGTGGCTGTTGTGGTCCCTGTACCTGTGCCAGCATCCCTGTCTGAGGAGCATGGCAGGAGCCCAGCCCAGTCATGAGGATGCTGCTGTGCCACCAGCCCCACTCATCTTCCTCCCAGGTCTTCCTCAGCACCAAGCGTGGGACCTGGGTGATGCACCGGGTGGCAGACAGTGGGTACCCCTTTGACCTCACCTACATCAGCCGCTTTGTCCTCCTCCTCCAATCCCTGCTACCACACAACATCAGCAGCTTTTTTATGGAGAGGAAACTGAACAACCGCTTTGATCATGCACTCTATGGCCTCAAGCCACAGCACCGGTGAGTGCCTCAGTAGCACCAAGTGGACCTGCCCCAGAACTGCTCATCCCAATGTCCAGGACCCCATGAGGTCTGTCTGTGCCTTCCAGGGTCTTTGACCAG
>VZTY01007301.1:1334-14891 GCA_013400935.1 Turnix velox
GGACCACAGAAACTTGAGGTATAAGCAGAATCATCCCCAAAGGTGAAAAGTTCAACCCCGAGGAAGACTATGTGCTTCAACACACGATGGCGGTGTGACCCCCAAAGGACCACCGACCCATTTCTTCAGGACTAAGTGAGACTGCTCAAGTGGGCAGATCCAAATTAACATAGCTGTAGGTAGCATAGATAAGAGGACCTGTAGTAGAATAGATAACAGTTTCATGAATATGTATGTAGCTTGTGATAAATGCTGACGATTCTGGACTTGGGTGCGCATGTATGGAGGAGCTATCCCCCATGCTGCCCAGCTCTGCAATGAAGAAATGCCTGCTCAATAGCACTGCTTATTGTGTTTGTTTCTATGATTCAGCTGGCAACCCAGGTGGGACTTCGAAGACAGGACTCCAGGAGGACATTTCTGCCTGGCTGCAGGATCCTGATTGAAGCGGAACTTCCTAGGTGCGTCCTTATTGAAGGCTGGCTAATTTGTGCTAAGGTTAAGAATCAGGATACAAGTGAATAATTATATGATAATATTGAATAATAATCGGGTTACTAGAAGGTGTATGCCCATCCTAATCCAGTCAGATGGATTTTACTGAAATGCACTGAGCAGGATGCCAGTAATGGGGTGATCAAAAGCATTTCCAGTTGCTTCAACAGCTACAGTATGAGTTATTGAATTATTTTTGAACAAATCATTTGAAGGTATGGGGTTGTTGTGGATTGATTATGGGAATATTGTGGGAATTACTGTGAAATTATTATGGAATCATGGAAACAATGCACTTACAAGGGAACTAATTTTACTGTAAGGATTCTACAAGGGATTGTGGAGGCCTTAGGAGCACAATAGGATTTACATAATTTGTGGTACCCTCATAGTTTATGGAAATGAAAAAAGTAATACTCGAGAAATTAAGAATCTGTTGTCTAGAATATGGGCAAAGCCTAGAGGAGGTATCAGTTATCCCGCTTTGAACTGATGTTTGTAATCTCTTACCCTGGTGGGAAGGTAGAAATAAGTGATGTGAGCAACATGTGGGCAGGATATTATGTGCTGCAAAGTCTCTTTGACAGGATGCTCAGCTGGCACAGACTCTGCCTTTGGACTTTGCTGCTCATAGCACACATCCAGGAGAGTGGATCCTCTGGATCCTGATGAAGGACGCACCACTGATGGCTAAGTGGCATGGACTGTACCAGTTTTTATTAACTACAGACAGCTGAACTCATCATACTCGAGACATCCAAGACCACCTGAAAAGTGAAGTTCGGAGCTGGAGGAAGAGGATGGCAACACCAAGCACTAAAAAAAAAAAGATAAATGCCAAGTACTCCTCTAAGCATGGCTCCTGAGGAAATGTAAATACAACAATGCCTGGCATTCTTCTTTGAAGTCCTGTATGGTTTGTGTGGTGCACTGAAAAACCAGCTGATAGAAGATGCCAGTGTGGGGTCTTTGTCAGGGTTTTTATCAGGCTCAAGTGTAGCAAAACGTTAATTTCTTTGGAGAACACATGCTAAAATTTTTGGTATCACTGGTCTCTAGATTCTCTCTAGTATAAAATGTAAGCCTGTGCTGTTATCTCATACAAAGCATGACATGCCAGACAGAGAAGTTTAGAGAAAAAGCAACTAAGATGAGTAGTAATATGTCATCAAAAGTTGTCCTTTCTCCTTTCATGGGAATGTAGGCAGGAAATTCTAGCTCTCTGCCTTTGAAGGTAGAGTAGGAGGCAAGGCTTGCTGATCTGAGAGGCAGTGTAATTCCCAGGAGAGTGGGGAGCAAGGAATATGGAAACAGGTTGTAACAAGTATTTTAAAAATTGGACAGAATTTCAATAGCTGGTGTGATTGAATTTATCTGAACTGTCTCCAGTGCAGTTTTGCTGCTTAGATCTTCTCCACCTTTCTTGATGTGGATATGTATCTTGACTGCTGAGATGTGCTTTCGACTTTAATACAGTTTATACCTCTTTGAAATTCTTCAAAGTATGTTTAATCAGCATTTCACAGCATCCAGCTTGTGAGTATCACCCTAGCTGTATTTTCAGAAATGTATTCCAGAAACACATACAGGATATCCTGCACTTCCACCCATTTTGAGAGAGAGGATCAGAGACTTAAGCACAGGTGCTGGGTAAGAGTGACCCAAAGTTCTCAAATACAGAATGTGAGTGTGCTACCAAGGTATTCTCTGCATCATTTGTGAACTGACAACGATTCAGTCTCTAGCATTTAAGTAAAATGCCATCCTGATACAGACTACAGAGGCTGGCTAAATTGCTGGTTGAGGTAAGTGGCTTGAGAAGTTGTTTTGCAGACTTGGAAGTACAGAGACAAATAGAATTATGATGAAGTTTGCCTTTCAGCTCAGTTGTGCCTAATTCAAGTCACCATTTTTTTACATAAACACTGGGAGTTAAATTCTGTGGGCACAGGGGAGCAAGATTTGATGGAATCATAGAATCATAGAATAGTTTGGGTTGGAAGGGACCTCAGAGATCATCGAGTTCCAACCCCCCTGCCATAGGCAGGGACACCTCCCACTAGACCAGGCTGCCCAGTGCCCTGTCCAGCCTAGTCTTGAACACCTCCAGAGAGGGGGCATCCACAACCTCCCTGGGCAACCTGTTCCAGTGCTTCACCACCCTCAAGTCTAGATTGTTTCTGATCTAGACAGGCCTGTATACAGTTCCACAGCAGTGATAATCTACATTTGCAGGCATGTATTAGAAAAGTATAACTTTATTTTTGCTTTTGGGACAAACAGTGTAGCAAATGTATAGAAAAGAGTTAACTCAATTTGAATGAGTTAGATAGTAATGTTATGCTTTCCACCAGCTACTGAGGAGGTAGTCATAAGCTAATAGGATATTTTGAAGTATACAATGGTATGCAAAGGTCTATGAACACTAAGGGATACCTTGTAAAATTAATTATTACCTGACAAACATTTTCTAATCAGTCTTTTCATTCATAATTTTGAATTGCAGTTAGTGAATGAGTGCATTCTTTTTGTCACAATATTGTAATACTGGTGGGATCCATCAGTGTTGAACAGGAATCATAGAATCATAGAATAGTTTGGGTTGGAAGGGACCTTAAAGATCATCGAGTTCCAACCCCTCTGAAGGGTGAAATAGTCTTGCCTGTATTCTGGAGCAGGGGAGAGATCTCTTAGGATTTTGGTTCCCACCCATCTAATTTTGTAGCTGCCAGGAGTTCAATTCCTGACTTGAAATTCCTTAATTGCCCTTACACTGCTAGTAATGATCTCATAGGAGTCACTCCATGTGCTTCTTTACTTTTGGGTGAGACTTCAGGTGATGATAAAATACTGGAAGCAATGCCCATTCTGCTGTCACAGGAAGGATGCAGAGGGAACAGTGTACATCATGGGGGGAAAAAAGGCTGTGATTAGTTTATTTTTTTGGTATAATTTCTGTCTCATCTGACTTGACCTACAGGAAATAGAATTTTCAATAATGAAGACACATACACTAAATTTAAATACTATTGTCATGAAAACCATTTTATTATGCATTGATATATCCTTTTTTTCAAATACATCATATGGCATGCAGGATGTTTGTGTGCTGTGATCTGATCTATTCTGAGACACATTTGATACCAGTCACTGTGGTGCTTTGGTAAGAGTTGGCCTCCGGGAGGGAGATGTTTTGGGTCTGAGAAACATCAGAGAAAAGCAGTTTGAAGCTAAAAGCATGATGTTAGAATCTAAAACAATTCTACAGATAGATCCAAAGGATTGACAGAATAGTTAAAAAAGTAAGAGATTAAAAAAATTCTATTTAGAAATACATGGCTGTTATTGGCAGCTTTCTCAAAGTTACATTAACATTTTTTTATTAAAAAGGAGGTGTAGGTTGGTTGGCCTCAATGTAATGCGATGCTGGAGGGCAACTGAATCTTTGTAATTCATCCATTTAATACTGAGAAAAAGGAAAAAATTCATGGTACTGTCCATTCTGTTCTTTGGGATTTTTTTACACAAAACTACAGGTATCACCCTTTTCACTCCCCCATCATTCCATTTTCTGCATGAGCTCTCTGCCAGCTCTGATTATCTCATTTTTCAGCATCTATATCCTGGAAAATGGCTTCAGTGTTAGGTTACTTTTCCTTTGGCAGAGCCTGCTAGCAGGTTCCTGTAGTCTCCACTCCTGCAGGCACACACTCCTGCCCCATTCCCTTTCCTGTTGGGCCCATGCTTCTATTTGAAGAGTCTGATACTTTTATATTCAGAAATAGCTGGGCACTGCTGAAAAAGTGACTGAAGGATGTGAACTTCTTAAATCAGACCTGCTATAAGGGGAAGGCCTGTGAAATCTCACTGTGTAATTTGATGAGATTTCTGTTTCCAAAGCAAGTGTCAGCTTCAACAATCTTCTTTTGATTTCTCCTTTCTTCCAAACCCTTCCTCACATGGCAGCAACAAAGGTACTAGTATAAGTATTTGTGTAACCATGGAGACCAAGAGGAAAGAGCAGATTATGGTAAAGAATAACTCAGGGGGAAAAAAGCTTGTATTTTAAACCTGTATTTTTTCCCCCCAGTCTGATGGTCCTCAGGAAATGTGTGCCAGACCCTTGCCTAGATTCACTTTATGGCATTACTACCCACCTGCCAGGGCTAGGAATATAAATTAAAAGCAGGCAAGAGTGAGTTTTTAATTTGCTTTCTGCAGAAATGTTCCTTGGACTTCATCCTCTGAATACCTGGAATGTGTTCCACCTCAATTCATATTCACCAGTTTCTGTTTAGTCTTTAATTTAAGTTACCTCCACAGGTTTCTTCTGTACTGAATGGAAAGTGAAAGGATGGTTCATCCATCCTAAAGAAGGTGAAATGGATCACCTCACAAGAAGGACACTCTTAATCCATTAAACATAGATGACTCTAAATGAGCACCTTAGTTGTGTTTGGCCAGATGAGTTATCTGGATTCTAAACTGTTACTGTTCCCTGCAGCTCTCAGCCAAAGGTTTGCACAAATTCTTATAGATTTCCAGTATATTTATTGCTATTAACTAAAGCCACATGTCTCTCAAGAATGATGAAAGACATGCACACTTTCAAAAGATTTCCTCTGGTATGAATTTAACATGCTGTAAACAGACATTTTATAAACCATTATCTCTTGCTTTTTGTTCAAACTTTAGCTAAAGTCATCCTCTAAGATCTGGTGCTGTGCCTGTTCCTTGTGCATGTGTCATATGTGTGTATTGCCTTTTCTCCTTCACTATATCCACTTCAAGCCAATTCCTAATGTTCTCACTCTGGCTATTTGTGATTTAAGGTTTCACAAATGAAAGGTTTAATGCTGAGCTAAAGATAAGACTTTAAGTCAGTGACAGACAGAAAGACAAATCAAATAAACAGGCTCCCTTACACTTTGGCCTGGGCACATCATCCAACATGAATTTGCCTGCCATGGGTATGGTTACGTGGTGGCACACCCTGGAAGCACATCTTGGCAGACACAAGGAGTTGGGCTGTCTCTGTAAGGTCTTGTGGGGCTGTCCTGCCTCAGATGCAAAGTCCCATTGTTGAAATTCATTGCATAATCTGCAGCTGAAGTGCTTTTGAAGAAAATAGCATTAAAATATCTAATACTTATAATGGCTATTTCTCTGTGTTGTTTGGGAAAATCAATAAATCTTTTTTTCAAAGAAACCCTCAAGCTTCCTAAAAAGCAAGCTATAGCCAGCCACAAACCACTTAGCAGGGTTGCCTTTGCTTCTGCAAAACAGCACTACCAAAACTGTTCTCTTGGTGCCATCTGTAGCTCCTAAGAGCTGCTCCAAGATATAGGAACTGTGCTTGTGCACACACCTTTTAACAACAGTCTTTGCAGATCTCTTACACTGAGAGGGAAGAGGATAATGCAGTTATAGCAATGGATGGAGAACCTTGTCTGGATTCAGTTTATGGTATTAGGAAGATCATGTAACTCTTTTTCTGAATTCCTCAAAATTTCCTGAGATTATTGGTGAGTTGATATGCTGGAGGTCTGGAGTTTCTGGAAAGCAGGACTCCTGTAACTCCTTCCCATGGATGCCTTGCCTATGCCATTACAAATCATAGAATCATAGAATAGTTTGGGTTGGAAGGGACCTTAAAGATCATCGAGTTCCAACCCCCCTGCCATAGGCAGGGACACCTCCCACTAGACCAGGCTGCCCAGTGCCCTGTCCAGCCTAGTCTTGAACACCTCCAGAGATGGGGCATCCACAACCTCCCTGGGCAACCTGTTCCAGTATTTCACCACCCTCACTGTAAAGAATTTCTTTCTTATGTCTAGTCTAACTCTATCCCCCTCTAATTTATAACCAATGTTTCTAGTCCTCCCATCTGATATTATGTTAAAAATTCCTTCCCCTGCCTTTCTGTAGGACCCCCTCAGGTACTGATAAGTTACTATGAGGTCCCCTCTGAGCCTTCTCTTCTCCAGGCTGAACAACCCCAACTCCTTCAGCCTGTCCTCNCTACTTTCCAAAGGAGTAGGGATAGTTAAAGTAACTCTTCCTATGCATTTCTAAAAGTAGTATTTACTTCTATGATCTGTAATTATCGTTTTTCCCTTCTGAATTTTGTTGCTTCCCAGTGGGCAGAGTCCTCCTCAACTGTGACAAGGAAAATTAAACATCTTTGTTACCAGTTGTGGTTTGGTGAGTCATAATCTGAAGTCAGCACTCTGTTCTATCGAGCCAACCTTTGCTCAGTATCCTGAGCAGCAACAACACAAAGTGGTATCAAGTAGCTAAATCCAGCTAGGAAAAAAGAAATCGAGCTTTGTGTAGTATCCTTATCATCATTTTAGCATCTCTGCCTACAGAGGAATAATTTATTTAGAAATTTATTATGTGTCTATTATTGCTCGTTTGAGGACGACCTAATATTTCAAAGAAAATACAGCTCCTGTAATGAGATACCTGGTTTCTGCCAGGATGTTATTAGGGTATCTGCTCCAGCGATCTTAATGAGATTGACCTTCATAACAAATTGCTTTCCTCCTGAAACTATTTTTAATGGCCTCCTTGGTTGATGCTAAGGGACCTTTAGGTATAGCCTTTGTTTGGGGAAATAAATGATTAAAATAATTACAAATTTTATGAATATATCAAGTTACTTTAAAGTGCTACTATATTTTTACCATGTTTTACACCGGTTGAGTTCAACATTGTGAAAGTCTCCTGTAGCTTTCTTCTCTCTGTAAAGAACAAAATTAATGAGTTTAGTTCTTAATAGGTAGAAGATAAAACCCGTGTAATTGCCAACAGCGTGCTTCAGCAGCTCGCAGACTTTGATCTTGAGGGGATCACGCTCCCTGGAGTGTTGTTTGCTGCCATCTACTGGAAACTTCTCGAAATTCCAAGGAAACAGTCAAATCCGTTATCAAATTTCTCCTGGTATTCAAAGCGGGAGCACATGTGACTTCTGATATATGTATATGTTAATGACATAATGGTTATAGCATTTCAGAGAGAAGAGAGAGGAGATGGATACAATTGGAATTATATTAATAATAGATAGGATGCCTTACAGGTATTATTTAATCCTCACTACATCCTGTAAAGATTTCTTTTCTTACATAGTACCAGTTTTATGGATTGATGACACATAGTCACTGTAAGGGAGAAGATTTTTCAGATTTTGTGTACGTATTTCCCATTATGGGAAAAAGAAATTATATAAAATTTCTATGACTAAATATTTTTTTTACTGCAGCTTATGCATTTCTCCCATAGTTTCCATACTCTATGCACACATGGCCGCAAATGTCACACCTTGTAAATGCCATTTGAAAATCCCAACACCAGGACTTTTCTGAATAAACAGCTTAACCAAAATGTGATTTGAGAAGGAAAGAATGAGGTGCAAATTACAGGAAAGACTTAACAAAAGTGAGAGGAACAATGTACCTCCTCAAAGACCATACACAGAGGGCGGTGAAATACTGGAACAGGTTGCCCAGGGAGGTTGTGGATGCCCCATCTCTGGAGGTGTTCAAGACTAGGCTGGACAGGGCACTGGGCAGCCTGGTCTAGTGGGAGGTGTCCCTGCCTATGGCAGGGGGGTTGGAACTCGATGATCTTTAAGGTCCCTTCCAACCCAAACTATTCTATGATTCTATGATTAAGATAAAGAACTTTCAAGTTTGTATGTACAGCACCATCTGGTGACTTCTGCACAGCAGGATCCCAAAGCAGGGATTTTGGTACCTTGCTGCATCACAGGCAGTGAGTCAGTTGAGATCCCCCAGCAGACCTGCTCCATATGTTCTTGCTGCCAGACACAACTTCCCAGCAAACTCAGAAATCTGCTTTCATTCCTGTTCCCAGGCTTTGGCCATTGTCATTCTTATTCATGCAGATGAGCGGGAGAATTTGCTGGTGCTTGTGACCTCCTCCTCATGTCTCTCTATTTGAGCATGTTTTCCTTTTATCTGTGAAGGGCTCCACAGGCAAAACACCCTGTTTACAGTCCAGTAAAGTAGTCAGCATGCACATAGATAATAATCTGGCACCTAGCTTTTCTTGGCTGTCTGTCTTCCTGCCTGGCTGAGGGAGCAGTTCAGTCTGTGCCTTTCACTTCTGCTGCCCACTGTTCCTGTCTATCCTCTATTTTGCAGCTGTCCCACATAATGCCATGGAACAAGCACAGAAATCTGTCGAGAAGGCCACTTTGCTGTAGGGTGTGGATGGTGTAGGGTGGTGGTTGTTGGTCCTTTGCTTCACAAAACCAATGAACTTTTGTAAGCATGGGTGCCTAAACTATTTATGGATACATGGATTTTGAACAGTCTTGTCACAGGAACAATTAAGACTCCAAGAGGTTTTACTTTGCCTGCAAGCAGAGCAGGCAAAAACAGTGCTGCTGGAATTCTCCAGTGCATCATACCATAGTAGCATTGATTTCAGTTCAGTTCTATTTCACCTTAAAACCATTGTAATTGATTGGATCATGCTTTTAGCCCACAGATCTTCTACATTCCATGTGTCTCATGCAATCTCCTCAGGAGCTGTAGGTCTCAGAATCACTCACCTGAGTTTCCTTACCACTGAAGAAAATCACTCTCCTCTGTTTCAGCCAAATAGCCCAAGGACTTAGCACAAACATCATGTGTCTATGTCTAGATAGAGCATATGAAGTTCTTCCTCCAGGAGTAATCACAAAAATGCTGCAGGAATTAAGTGCTGTTACTAGGGCTCATTTAATTTTTTTTTTCACATAGCAGCTTTCTTAATTCATAACAGCAGCTCCTTATAATTTGGCAGAGTAGACTGAGCTGCTTACTCAGTATTGTAGGTGAGAAATAGCACGGTGCTGAGAGTTTATCTGCTGAGCTGTTCTTCTGAAGCAGATAGGGATAGCTATTTTAGCTGTAGGGGAAGGATAAGGATCAGAGATCACACATTTGCCAGTGATTCTGCATTGTGTAAAATCTCCCTCCCATATTGTCCAAACACCTTTGCTTTCAGATGAAACAAGCTGGTGTGACATAGATGTCAGCTTCTGTAGCTGTGAAGCCTGTAAGGGTATTTCAGAAGAGTAGAGGATGTGCTGAATGTTAAAATATAGCTTTACACTGAGATTTAATTTGATAAAGGTTGAACCCCTTTGTAAATACAAAAAGCTTTCATCATTTGAAAGCTCATGTTTTCATTATTGTTTTTATCCCTTGGAAAAACATGGCACCTATTAGTTTAGGCTTTTAAAATCTATCTATTTACAACCAGTATGGAGAACATATGCTATATTATTGTTATTGATTGATTTTGGTTAAAAAAAACCAATAAACCACAGTGAAAATAGAGAAAAAGATTGAATTTGGAAATTATAAACTGTAATGACACATTCTTTTTGGAATATACTTACAAGGGCAGTTCTGACCATGCTGGATTTGGCCCTTAAAACCTTCTCTTGTTGACAGCTGGAGTACTAATACTCCCAATCACCCAAGTAATGCAAAAGGAGAGGAATCCAGTCAGCCTGGTTAGATTGCAATTTTTACCTCTTTCCATTCTGAACAACCAGAGCATTGGGACAAGGCCAAATTGAAATGGGGCAAGCAACAATTTCTGTTCACAGCAAACATCCTGCTCATTGCAGACCCTTTACTCTTCTCACTTAGTGTAGTAAAGTTGCCAAGACAAGTGTTGCAGAGTGTCCACCCACTGAACCTTGTTATCTCTAGCCATGGATTCCTCTCAAAGGATAGCTTTGCCAGGGATCTGCTCCCCTTTCATTAATAGCAAGGTCCTGCACCTGGGTGGGAGCAATCCCAAGCACAGACACAGGCTGGGTGGAGAGTGGCTTGAGTGCAGCTCCGTAGAGAAAGACTTGGGGGTGTCAGTTGATGACAAACTCAACATGAGCCAGCAGTGTGCACTCGCAGCCAAGAAGGCCAACCAAATCCTGGGTTGCATCAAGAGGAGTGTGACCAGCAGGTCAAGAGAGGTGATTTTACCCCTCTACTCGGCACTGGTGAGACCCCACCTGGAGTATTGCGTCCAGTTCTGGAGCCCTCAACACAGGAAGGACATTGAGCTATTGGAGAGGGTCCAGAGAAGGGCCACGAAGATGATCAAAGGGTTGGAGCAACTGCCCTATGAGGACAGGCTGAAGGAGTTGGGGTTGTTCAGCCTGGAGAAGANATTCTAACTGAGTAGAGCTTCTGAGACTCATGGTCATGCTGTTTTACCATCTGACTCATTCAGCAAGTAACAGTATGTTACAGCTGCTGTTTCTCTGTCTTTCATTTCCATACCATAAATGGGGCTCTGAGGTGTAATTTACATTCAGATCTCCACAAATAGAAGATACACCTTTAGAATATCCAAGTCTCCATCCAAAATGGAGTCTCCTGTTGGATGCAAACTCCTGCCAGGGCAGAGATCTGCCATATGGTGTGGGATTCTCTGCATCTGGAGTCCAGTGTGTTGCACACTGAAGGTGGGCATTTTTCCTGACTGTAATCGCAATTGATTTTTCAAATCAACAGGGGAAAGTCGTTCTGTCTTTGATGTAAAACACAGCTGTATTTACTACAGAAAGGCCTTTTCCAGACTTGAAAAGCATTCCAGTGCTGCTGGAGCAAGCACTGGGGCTGTCCTTTGTTTCAGAGGGTTGTGTGCAGTTATAGCCTTTATTCTTGAAGTGATCTATCTGAGTAGAGAGAACTGTTCTGTATAATGACAGCTGTTTTGAACTTTTAGAATGTTTTGGAAAGATGAGGAAATGCAGTGAGGGGTAGTATTAGGTCATAACTTAGAATCATAGAATAGTTTGGGTTGGAAGGGACCTTAAAGATCATCGAGTTCCAACCCCCCTGCCATAGGCAGGGACACCTCCCACTAGACCAGGCTGCCCAGTGCCCTGTCCAGCCTAGTCTTGAACACCTCCAGAGAGGGGGCATCCACAACCTCCCTGGGCAACCTGTTCCAGTGCTTCACCACCCTCACTGTAAAGAATTTTAACTTCAGGATGCTAAGATTTTTCTCTTGATTTGCTTATTGCTTGTGTAAAGCAGGCTTTTCCATTTAACCACACTGGAAGGAATAATATCTTCTCTACACTCACTGGATCAAAGTACAATGAATATTCATTGAAATGGTAAAAAAATTCATTTTTTTCAATTTCTATGTGTCTATATGCAATAAAGACAAACTGATCTTTCCAGTTATGCAATTAGCATTCATGATTGGGAGATAGTAAACAATCAATCAAAGCCAGTTAAAGAATTTGTCAAAAGCATTTTAGAATCTTACTAGAGTGACTGAAATGCAGTGCAACACAGGCACTTCTGTGACAAAGTCAGATTCAGGGCAGGAAAAGCAAAGGGATTTTTAGTAATTAGAAGGATAAGGAGCAGGATTAGAAAGACCACTTTTAAAACCAAGGAGCCCATTCCAGTCCAGACAACATTCTGAGCCCACAGATTGCTCCCTGTGGAGAGCAACTTGAAGTCTTCATTCCCTGTACTATTTAGAGATAATAAATGCATCCAAATTAGAAACTAGTGCTTTCACATCATGGCTAGTACTGAGATAGAATCTTCTCCTATTGTGTTATATCCCCTTTCAAAATTGCTACAGATTTTGAGTGATTATCTAACTACACCTATGATAAGGATCCACTTCCTGGATGAGGTTAAAACAAGCTGGTTTTTGTACCTTTTTATGGGATAACATAAATTCACAGCCATACCACTGTCTTCTTTTGGCAGTTTGGAGATGTAGGAAATAGTGCAATCAGATATTTCTAATTTAATTCAATCTTTCATTAATTTAATCTTTCCTTTAATTCAATAGCAGCCTCAGGACCTAAATAATTTNTTGGGAGATAGTAAACAATCCATCAAAGCCAGTTAAAGAATTAGTTATAGAATCTTCTCCTATTGCGTTATATCCCCTTTCAAAATTGCTACAGATTTTGAGTGATTATCTAACTACACCTATGATAAGGATCCACTTCCTGGATGAGGTTAAAACAAGCTGGTTTTTGTACCTTTGTATGGGATAACATAAATTCACATACCACTGTCTTCTTTTGGCAGTTTGGAGATGTAGGAAATAGTGCAATCAGATATTTCTAATTTAATTCAATCTTTCATTAATTTAATCTTTCCTTTAATTCAATAGCAGCCTCAGGACCTAAATAATTTGTGTTAAAAATAACATAATGGCCACCCTTTCTTTTAATCAATGTTGACTGCTTTAGGCTGGTATTAGCAGACAATCTGATTACCCAATACAAAGTGAGTTGGCATATAGTTAATTATTAACAGGGAAAATTTGGAAGACATCAAAGGAGAAAGATGAAAAGAAAAAGGGAAAAGAGAAGAGAGCCTTACAGACACACAGCATTCATGAAAATGTGATGAAAGTTTGCCAATGAATGTTTTTGGTACAAGCCTCTAAGATGCACAGCCAGTGGTGTCAGCTCAGGGCAGGAGTCACAGCCCAGAAGGGAGAGTACTGACATAACCGTAAGGAGAATGAGACCTAGGGTAAATCTATCGTAATTTCCTCTTAGACTTATTCAAACTTAGTAATGAGATTTATTGTTGAGATGCTGAGTGGTATAAGCATAGCTCCACTGAACTCAAGTTGCATCATTTGCAGCTTTGCATTTCTGATTTTAGGTAGACAGTACTTGGCTGCCTTTTCCATCTGGTCAGGGCAGGAGTCAGGACTGACAAAACTTCAGATGTGCAGCTAAATCCAGGTTATACATGAGCAGTGTGGAGCTTCTCTGCAATTGCTTCATACCAAGTTGTGGGGAAGTCACCACTTAGGCTCTGTGATGAGTTCTGGCCAGTTCTGTGATCATCACCAGCTGACTTAGCTTGGAAGGTCCCCAGTTCTCTGGGGACTAAGAGCTGCTAGTTGTAGAGCTGCCAGAACTGGCAGTGTTGGACAGAGGCTGACTTGTTGAGCTATACTGCTTTTCTCTTAGTTTCTTACCGATATAATCTTGGAACTGTATCTGAAGCAGGTACTTCATTGTCATAGAATCATAGA
>VZTY01007308.1:0-16817 GCA_013400935.1 Turnix velox
ACCAACCGTCGCACTTCATTAGCAACTCACCAGTGAGGTCCTGGATTGGCAACATCAGAAGGAGCAGGAGGACAAATAAAAGCTACTACTCTTCCCCAGTGGTGTTAAATAGGAGAGTGAGTGGAGGAGGCAAAGTGGAAACACCTGGGGATGGAGGAGTCTCCAGTGGAGCCCAGATGGTCTTCGTTTGGGGGGAATGGGCTTTGCTTTTTTTCCCCCCTGCTTCCTGCAGGGGGGTTGGACTAGATGAGCTTTGAAGGTCCCTTCCAACTATATGATTCTATGAAACGTTGGCTCCTCTTTGCCTTGCTAGACTGTAATTGAGTTTTTTGTCTTATTTGTAGGCTATAGGTAAGGCCACGTGACATTCAGGGGATTGCCAGGTTGACATAATTCTCCTTTCTAACCTTAAACTGTGAATCTGTGACATGAGTGCAGAGAGCTGAATAAAGAAAAAATGGAAACTATCAACTTTCAAGGAATTATTTTTAATGTGTTTTTAAAATGTGCATCACATTGTTTCAATTCCAGTGAGTAGCTGCCTTGACTCTGGCATGCTGCATTATTTCAGAGGCTTTCCTGTGACATTGATACTTTCCATAGTCAGCATCTCACTTTACTGAGTCCTTACTGGGCACTTAACAGAGGGAAGTTACACCAAATAATACCCAGTTTGCAGAGGCTTGGGATCCATGATGCTACTAAAGGAAAATGCTCTGAACTCTTCATAAGACAGGATTTGGTGTCAAATCCTCTGGGAGTCATCAGCATTTTCTACATTGACTAGAAGCCACCATAAGACAAACTTCAGACGAGCTCAAAAATTATTTTAGAGATTCTAAACCTTTTTCCTCCTCTGAAATGTGTCCATCTGGGAGTAGATAATAACAGGTTTGGATCAAATGTTTTAACAATGAACCACACGAGAGTGAGAGCATGATTATATTTAGCATCTGCTTAAATTGACAGGAGTTCCAGGCTGAGAAACAGGAAATTCCATCCCCACCCAATCATCACCACTGAAGTGCCCCAGTACCACTGGTGTTACTGGGAACTCTCAGCCATTCCTGTTGCAAAATTGGTTCAAGCCTTGTAGTTTTGAAGCTTGTTCTCCAGTCTTCTTCAGAAAGCTGCAGCAAAACTGATGGTACTTCCAGGTATCTTCCTTATAGTCCTGACATTCTTCAGTGTTTTGAGAATACATAACTCAAAAAAGAATGTTTCATACTTCTCTAATGAAATACAACGGTTGATGTAAGAAGGGGCTGACCTCCACAATCAATATGATCTGCCAGAATCCGTTTATTGAGAGCATGAGACAAGCTTATATACAGCGATGGCTAATTATGCATACTACTAACATACTGATTGGTTACAGGTTACATTCTTGCATTAATGTCAGACCCTCCTCTTACAGTTTCTTCTGCCAACACAGCTGTACACAAGTCTTTGTTATCTGTTCCTTGTTCTCTACTCCCTCGACACTTTCCCAGACCATCGAAGACACAGGCGAGCTTCAAGGCCGTCATGTGGACTATGGTTCCAGCTTGATAAGATTTGCTTCAGGCTTTGAGCGATGCCTCTTCCTCTGAGAACTTAGTAGCAGTTGTTAACCCTTTATAGCCTGTGCATATACTGCAACACTTCTCTTTTTCTGAATACTATGAATACTATCTGTAGTGGATAGCCACAAAGATGATTAAGGGATTGGAGCATCTCCCTTATGAGGAAAGGTTGAGGGAGCTAGGACTCTTTAGTGTGGGGAAGAGGAGACTGAGACCTCATTAATTTTTATAAATATGTAAAGGGTGAGTGTCAGGAGGACAGAGCCTGGCTCTTCTCCGTGACATCCAGTGATAGGACAAGGGGCAATGGGTGCAAACTGGAATACAGGAGGTTCCACAGAAATATAGGAAAAAACTTTTTCATATTGAGGGTGACAGAACACTGGAACAGGCTGCCCAGAGAGGGTGTGGAGTCTCTTTCTCAGGAGACATTCAAACCCTGCCTGGACATGTTCCTGTGTGACCTGATGTAGGTGTTCCTGCTCTGGCGGGGGCATTGGACTAGATGATGTTCCAAGGTCCCTTCCAATCTCTGACATTCCGTGATTCTGTACATGAAGAGCTGTCATCATGCTGCTAAAGTGGAATAGAAAGCAGATTTTCTTTTTCCTCATTCCATCATATCAGGTACAATCTTTTGTCTCTGACCACATCCTTTAGAGAGTTAAAGGAACCTTTCTCACACACTTCAGGAGAAGGAGAGCCAAGATAATTATTCCCAGCTGCAAATGTTAGTGGAAAAACTTTTCTTAGAACCATAATTAATAGAGCTGTTCTGCCTTTTAGGACTTTAGTGAAGTATTACATGTGGAAGCCTGCACTTTACACAAAGTTGGTTAATGTTAGTAGACACAAATGTGTTCATTAAGTACATTAAATTTGCCCTTGCTATTGTAATTTTATTATTTGTAAAAATTAAATTAAAAATAATAAGTAAGGTTCTGACAGTTCCTTAACTGATATGAATTATCAGTAAAATTTCAACAAACAGTTATTCTAATTCACTATACCTAGAGCTGTCAAACATTAGAGTACTGTCTGAGTATGACATAAAACAGGGCTTTCTATACCCTTTATCCTATCTTTGAGGCAGCCTCTTTAGCCTGGCCTCAATTTCTTCTATGGATTAAGATCAAAACTCAGAATTTGAAACAAAAAAAACAAAACAAAACCTCTTCTTCTTACATCCATTCAGGATCAGAAAAAGCAAGACAACTGCTAGGAGTTTTTTCAGTACAGAAATGCTCCGTGTGCAAAAATTCTTCTGTAAGTTCCTCTTCAGTGTCCCATTTTTATTTTACTAATCCAACTCTGAATTTAAAATTTATTAATCCGAATGCAAACTGGGGTCATGGTTTTCACTAAGCAATATAAATACACATTTTTAATAATACCTCTCCAAAAATATGTCTAACATTCAATGGAATAGGTATTTTGCACTCAAAGGAAAATGAGAACAGATAAACTGAGTCCACTTATTTATGGGCAGTTAACAAGAGTCATGAAACAAATATAGAGCATGATAAAATGCTTGCAATCACTATTTGCATAAGGAAAAAGTGCCTCAGGCAGAGTTCTCATAAAGCTTCCTCAGAGGTTTGTCTGGGTGACTCTAACACAAAAGACTTACAGTGCCTGTAACTGCTGACATGATGTGATGTTATCAGACGGGGTGTTTCAAACAGTTTCTTTTTGGAGGAACAAAGACTATACATTTTATGAGGAGACAAGTATGAAAGTTCCTCAGAGTTGAGAAATGACTCAAGAATAATAGGAAATCCCTGACTGACTTAAAAGTCTGAAAGCATGATTTGGAAATAGAGGAGCAGGACGGACTCTTTTCTGTCTCTTGTGTTAGTTAGCCATTTTCCATTTTGAACTCCTTTTCCCTGTAGCTACAGTATTTTGATTGAAACATGCTAATGTTATAGTTAAGATATTGCAAATACTGTGGATGCAATGTACAATATGTTCCTGACAGCAGCTTCCAAAGTTAGACTGAAGAGAAAATTTCATTATTCAAAAGCAAGAGAAAAAAAAGCCTAACACTAAATCTTACAAAACATCACTGTTTTTTCTTTTTGTCTTTTACCAGGCCAACTCTGAGCACATCTGGTATAATTCCTGAATGCATTACTGTAGAATGCACACCTTGGTACTGAGGCTGCCTTGAAGATAATGAAAAGAAACAGTATCTACCCTCTGCATGAAAATCAGGGAAACAGCTTACTCAGCTGGCTACTATCAAGTGAGCTTGACGGTAAGGAAACTTTTAAAAGGGAGACTATGGGATAAGATGGTGTAGAAGGTAGAAAAAAGAATGATGAAGGCAAGTCTGTGCAATCATGTAGCAGAAAGTTGGCTGGTACCATTCTTTTTAAATAAATAGTTTTCCTGCTTTTTGATGTGCTCACTACCAGGGAAAATCAACAATCTACTTGGAAACCACTTACCATTTCATGGTAAAATATTTATTAGTGCTGATGTTATTACTTCTGCTGAACTTTCCATTGTTTGTTTTTAATTTTTCTGTTCTATCACATACCAGTGCATGCAAAGAATTCACATCCGATCTCCCTGCAACCCTCTCCAGTAATTCCCATATGTCCTAGAAAATACACTTCTCTACACCTTTAATATGAGCAAATGACTCTTTTAAACTGAAACTACACCATGCTGTCTGGCAGAAAGAAAATACAGATTGAGCTTTATGTTGCTTCCTCTCCTGCTGTTCAGTTTTTGCAAAAGAAAAAAAAAAAGCTAAATTATGAGAATATTGAGCAGAGACGGAATTGCTGAAAAAGTGAAGCACAACATTGTTGTCTTACAAATATCAATTTGCTTGGGCTATTCCACAATATGTTCAGAAACTGTGAGATGTCAGCAGAGAGATACTCCTTGTGATATAACTAAATTGTTTTCAGTGGCTTCTCAGAAAGACTAGAGAAGGTTCTTCCTTTCTTGCTTTCTCCTTTATGTCCTCTCAAATATATTCCTTAGCTAAACTAATTTAATTGGAAGATGATTCCTTTGGCCTCAATGATAGCAAAGATTTATTCCCTTTTTTATGCTGTAGGAAACAGTTTGTTGACCTTGGTGAATAAAATGTCTTCATGAATAAAACTGTAGACAGCCAACACAGATTAATGGATATATCCATAATCACCAGATTAGCAAGACCTTTTACCTTATAGGATCCTTAATCAAAAAGACAA
Source organism: Turnix velox (assembly GCA_013400935.1). Taxonomy (NCBI): domain Eukaryota; kingdom Metazoa; phylum Chordata; class Aves; order Charadriiformes; family Turnicidae; genus Turnix; species Turnix velox. The sequence continues at coordinate 4,781 of VZTY01007308.1, forward strand.
GAGTGGTTCTAAACCACTTGTGATTCTACACAAGAAATTCTAATTTGAGGACGGGTCAGGTTTCAAGCTAAAGTCAATAAAATTTTTCCTAGGCAAATCACATTGTCACCTGGGTCTGATTGAGGGTGTGGTGAGATGACTGGAACACCAAAAAAAAAAAATTAAAATATCTAAATCTACTCTGGGAAGACTTCCAAGAGAGCGAGTGCAGAGTATAATATCCGAGTGGGAAGGCTGAAAAACCCTAAACCTGAAAGTGGCCTGGGGCATTAAGAGAGGGCAATTACTGCACAGCTAGGGGAATATTTGGTGTAACAATGTCTGAATTCTTAAAATACGAGAAAAAAAAGGATAGTTATGTTTTTCAAAGTTGTATCAGTCATTCATAATGCACCTCAGAAGAAAGAGCTGATGTTAATCTTAGCTGAAAGCTAATGACTCAGCAAACAGAAAGTAGAGAGATACCATTTCAAGATGTATTTGTCTTTGTTATAGAACCATGTGAAAGTGTTTTCTGAAAAACCTTAGCTTTAGCCATACATTTTAATTTGTTGTCTTTTAATATTATTGCTAATGATTAATTCTGTAGTGCTTCTTGGAAAACCAGAGTGAAAGGGCAATCTATATTTATGAAGACAAACCTTCCTACAGCTGTACTGCAAGTTTTGCTTAACAGTAAGGCAATGATTAATTTTCTGTTTTCAGTGCTTTAGGTCACTTAAATATGTTGGTGGTTTTTTTCATTTTTATTTTGTCTGTGGTTGTTTATTTTATCATTTGGCATTTATTGTTTTGAGACTATTAGGATCTAAAACAAAACTTTGAACTGTTTTGATTTGACATTCAGTTTTATTCCAGTCATGGTAATGTCAATTCAGTACATAATTTAGGAGAATTTTCTATTCAGAACAGCAACTTTCACACATCTTTGGAAGACACTTCAATATAACAATTTATTTCCTTTGCTTTTCAAATTGCTAAATCAAGTCAATACATTTAGAATGTACTAAATTGACCAGTAATTATTACAATGAAAAAATAAGAAGCAGAGCTTCATGAAAGATGAGTCCACTTTATAAGGAAATGAGCTTAGTAATAACATTAATATTCCAGAAACAGAACCACCTCTTTGAGAAGCACTCCAGTAGCTGCTTCATGTTCTTTAAGAGACATTGACATTTGGAGTCAAAGCAACTACTAAGACCAACTGCACGCACATGCTTTACAGGTTAATTAGAGATATTTTGAAAATAAAACAGGTGGAGATGTTGATAACTGCAGCCCTTCAATAGCAAGAGAACTCAGCTGTCAAGTTCTGGTACACTAAAATAAACACTCTAGTCTGGACAAACATAGATGCAAATGATGGAACTATATAAAAAGTAATTAATTCTTAGGAAACATCAGGTTTTTTTCCTTCAGCTGATTCAAAGCAAGCAACCAAACACACAAAAAAAGCCAGGCAATCCAGATTTAACTGATGATACCTTCCCAAATGTTTCTATAATTTTGATGAAACTTGATGAAAGTAATTCCCTCAAATGCAACAAATCATAAGTATCTGCATTCACAGAACAATATAAAATGATCAGTTCAAAAAGTAAAGCCTTATGTTTTCTTAGAAACTGGCTACATTCTCTATTTAAAATTAAATTTTATGAATGCAAGCATTCATCAAATGACGATCAACTGGAAGAAATAGTAATAGATGAAGATGGATAAATGTTAGACCAAAGATCCATGCTCAATAATATTTTATTAGAGGATAAATATTACCTTCTTTTTAATTGCACACTTCCTTATTCACTATCCAACACTTTCTCCAGTGCTGGATTTTTCAGACTTTGAATTCTGGACAACTGCTCACATCCAGCTAGTGAAGTCAATACTGCACTAAACAGAAGAATGAAGATCAAGAGCACAGTAAAGAGGATGGAGTCTCATTTTCTATACAGTACCTGGGATAATGTCCCCTATAATATCAGACAACTCTGAGTACATGGATTCTTCTTCCACTCTCATTCCTCTTTTTAACATAAAAATTTGAATATTATTCAAAAATGGTGTTAGCAAAGAAGTATTTACCCTGGCAGGAGACTCCAACCTATTTAGTATCAGCTGAGAACACAACACAACTGAGAGGGAACAGTCTAGGATGTTTCTGCAGTGTGTTGGGGAAAGCTTCCTGACACAGATGACAAAAGATCTAACTAGGGTTTGTTTGTTTGGTTTTTTTCCTTCAGCTGTATTAGCAGCACATCACAAGAAAATTAACTATAATACCCTGCAAACTATTCTTCTTACTCTTCAGCATTTCTTTAACAGTTCTCCTTTTTAAACTGGTAAGAAAAGTCTATCAACATAATTATTTTCTCTCACTTATTCAATTTGTCTAATATTTGAATTCAACGACTCAGCGTAGTCAAGACCAAAAGTTTTAATTTTCTCAATATGTGTTTAATTTATTCAAGATATTACCAAGTTTCACTTGCTCATCAGTCATCCTTATTCACTTCAGTCAGAATTCCATATATTTTCACTGCTTCCTTTAGTATACATGACAGTCAAAGATTAAATACTAATTACAAAATAAAAATAAATCATTACATTTTCAAAAGTTTCAATTAATATAGTTCATTACATTTTTTTTAAAAGGCATGAGACATTTTAATGCATGTGACTGGGGGAAAAGGAAGAGAAAGCTGTCCACAACTACACTTCAGTGTTGTGAGTCTCACAACTCCTTATGCAATTATCCTGATTTGCGGTAAAACAAAACCAACTTTCTGTTCAGCCCTTTTACTTCTTAGCTAGATCTCTTCCAATTATCTGACATTAACAGCATCATGTCGTGAAAAGTATTAGTTCTGAGAGAGTTAGGACCAACACGTATAGTCCATGCCAAGGAATGGTATACAGAGAAGGTCTTGCTGAAATTTATTGCTTTCAGAACCGAGATCAGCTAAACTTGTTATTTGTCCTTTTGGAGGGTCAGAAACAGAAAATTGTAGAGTCAAAGGAGGGACAAGCGGATAGGTCAAGTGACCCAAAATGACCAGCAGAGGTATTCCATCCTGTCTTAGTATAAAAGCTGGGGGATCAAATGGTCAGCTCTCTTTCTTCAATGGCAAACACCTGAAGAAGACCTTGTTTGCTTATCTGCCTTTGATCCTGAGCCTTGTGTTTCTAATTCCAGCTTTGGAATCCAGTTCCCATCCATCACTGAGTCCAGCCTGAGACTTCCCCAATATCTGCCAGTGATATCATCCCATTACCTTGATATGGCTTTTTATATGCTGTATCTATTCGATTTTTCCCTTTTTATGTTATTATTAATATTTCATTAAAGTAGTTTAGACTTTTATAAACTCATACATCTTTATCTTTATTCCTCCTCTCCACGTGCAAGAGGTGAGGGAGACCATCTGTCACTGACCATTGGCAAATTTGTCCAAAACCACAACAGCAATATACAGGGAAGAACAGAATGCTCTAGAATAAGATTCATTACAACCAGAAACTTAGTACTCAGTGTAAAATGAGGGTCTGAAGACCGAACATTCTCTCTCAGATTCAAGTTGCATTGCTGTCTCCTAGAGTCTGTTGCTTAAAACTATGAACTAATCATCTGCATTGCATCTTATAAAGGGGTGTAAACTGCTGTGAAAATACTCACATGAAATCCAAAAAGACCTAAGTATAAAGCGGTCAAAGGCTAGGTAGAGAGTATCTTGAGTGCAGCCCTGAAGAGAAGGATTTGGGGATGTCAGTGGATGACAAATTCAACATGAGCGGGCATCCTATGCTGCATCAAGAGAAGTGTGACCAGTAGGTCAAGGGAGGTGATTTTGACCTGCTACTTGGCTCTGGTAAGGCTCCAGCTGGAGTACTGTGCCCAGTTCCAGAGCCCTCAACATAAGAAGGACATTGAGCTGTTGGAGTGAGTCCAGAGGAGGGCCATGAAGATGACAAGAGGGCTGAAGCACCTCCCTTATGAGGACAGGCTAAAGGAGNAAGCAGCCTCGGAAACTGGGAATCTATTTCCCATTATATAAAGGGGGCAAATAAGAAATATGGGAAAAAGACATTGTACCCCACAGTGATTGGATAAGGCACAACAGTTTTAGACTGAAAGAGAGTAGATTTAGATTGGACATGAAGAAGACACTTTTTTATTATAAGGGTAGTGAGACACTGGAACAGGTTACCCAGAGACATTGTGTTCCAGGCTGTGTGTCATGGAATTTTGAGAAATCTGTTTGAGAGAAAGAGGTCCCTGCTCATGGCAGGAGGGTTGGACTAAATGATCTTCCAAAGTCTCTTCCATCCATCCTATTCTGTGTTTCTGTATTAGCTGAATGATTTTAACTATGGGGCTCCAAGATGTCAACATATGCACAACAACTCTTAGCAGACTAAGAAAACATAACTTTTTCTGTTTATTGATCATGTTTTCAAAGGATTGAAAAATTTAGTTACTGCTTGGGAAAGGTGTTCTGGAACAGAATTTTTTCTTTCCTATATTTTTACTCTAATCAAACATACATTTTCAAAAACACATGCACTGCTCACCTCCTGCAAGCATATTTTTGAATAATAAAGGATAATGCTGTCATGATCTGTGTCCTGTAAGGGACTGGAGAGTATGTCAGTTCCTTCTTCTGTGTCTGCAATTTGTGTTTTCATCCACCTTTGTGTTCCTGTGTTTGTGCAATGGGTCTATCATGGGCTGATGGGTCCTGTGGTAGGCCTGGGAACAGTGGGAGCAGGGTATTATTTAGGCTTCCCTCTGCTTGCTTTTGTCACTCTTCTCCTTTGAGTGTGTGCAGCTGAGTTTCTTTCACACAAACTGATATTTGCCTCTTATAGTGAGATTTTGCACCTGAACTTGTAGCTGAGGATAATCATGACCTTTAATTTTGTCATTTCTACTGTTGCTGCATATTTATTGCTCTGGGAAAAACACAGCGATTTTGCTACATCCAAATCAAAAAAACATCTCTACCAGTGCCTTGGCAATCATCCAATACCACCCTGGAAAGAACTAGTCATGTCTTAATTCATACACATGAATTGTATTATCATTCTATTCGTGCACTTCTTTTCCTGTTCCTTCTCCTATGAAATTATTTCCAGATGTCATACCCATAAGCATTTGGTTTGAAACACTACCTCCAAAACATGTGACTTGTAGCCAGTAACATTTAACAGTCTCTCATCACAACTAATATTGTTTGCTTTATTTCCCCTGAACATTCATGATTTTTCCTCTTTCTCATGACAAACTGAGCTCTGCTGTGAATTTTCACCCTTGGTAGAACTCCAGCTTCTACCACAGCTATCCTACATCCTTACCATGCTTCTTCCTTTGGCACAGTCAGATTTAGTTGACTACACACTACGTCAACAGAATCTAAGAGTCATTTATCCTGCACCAAATAGTATGCAAGCGTTTCACTTTTGACTATTTATTAAAGACAGAAATCTTTAGTCAGTGCAGAACCTGGAACAATGCGGTGATTTGAAATGAAAATTCACAGTCCTGAAAACTGTAGTTTTCCTTTGCAACCAGAATTAGCCTGTATTTGCAGCTAATGTAGCCCACCAGCTTAGAACAAATACAGTAGAAAGATTTGAATGTTACCACCTCTTTTTGACCTTCTTTATTATATGGAAACACAGGCATTAGGCAAATCATTCTTACCTGTGCTTGTACTTTTTGCTGCCTATGGTCTAGAAAGAAATACAGACTTAACACTGGGAGAAGCAAGCTTTAAGAGTAAAAATTGCCAAATTTTTATTTTAAAGCTGAAAGACGGTCTTCCTGACCTAATACATGTAACTTGCTTTAGCAATTACCTGAAATTCAGATCTTTTGAAGTAGCGTCTTATAAATTATAATAACTAAAATGATATTTAAAGAATTTCATTTCTTACAGTACTGTACTCTGATGATATGAAGAATCCCTTTAGAAATTCAACACTAACAAACTTCAGTGCATTTCCATGAATATCCATGTATAAGACAGACTTAATTTGTTGTATAGACAGGAGGTTACCGAAAAACAAAAACTTATACACACACAGTATAATAGAAGATTTTCTTTCCTCTCCTGAGCTTAAAACTATACTGAATGAACTAAACATTTGTTAGTGTGTAAATCTCGAGCCTTCTTTAACCTTTGTTGCTCTGTGTTGTTTCTCCATTGCCTCCAGGCAATTTTTTAAAAGTCAGTCAATAGGAACCTCTATTCAGAAAGCCTATTGAAACATGAACAATTCTTTTTCATGCATTACAAGACAAACATTGCAGGCACTGTTGACCCTCACCATATGTATGGTAACAATACTAAGCTAAGAGCTTAGGCAAAGCAGAATGACATCACTGAGACTGAAAGCAGCGAGGGATAAGCAAAATAGACATGTTCCTAAAGGCCTATTAGCCTTTAAGAGGGCTTGAGAAAATATTGCTAATGCTGAACAGTCAGGTTTATGCATTCAGCTTCTTTTCATCACCCTCTCTACAGAAGAGAAAAAAATATGAGCTACTATAAGGGGAGGGGCTGCATTCAATTTCAGGCTAATTAAAAGTCACGAGTGACTCTTGACTAAGGCATGACCATGCTAGAATATATAGGGACTAGACTGAGGCATTGTCTTTGTGATTACAAACTTCTACAGCCTTTGAGCTATAGGTTCAGTGTCCTTTCAGGAGAAAAGAACAACTATGGAAACATTCTGCAAAGGCTGTACACATGGCTTACTACTCTGTCCTCCATTCAGTAAAGCCCAAGAAGACATTTTAAAGATGTTTTTGTTTATTAGAAGATGGCAGAAAACAAAAATCTGGGAATTCTTTTGTAAAATTAGAGAAGTTGTAAAGAGTCTGTTGTAATTTTAACACAGAAAATGCCATCCCTTTTGAATAACTTCAGCTATTCTATGTTGTAAGCTGTTTTTTTCTTTGTGGCCTACACTCTTGAAGGGACAGCTTTCAATAGGTTAGTGAATCTATAGCAGAAGCTTGAAAAGTATGAATGACAAATGCAAAATCCTACTCCCATTTGCATGCATCATATCATAACTTTGTCACAAACTTCTTTTCAAATGAGTATACATTTTTTCAGCAATAGGAGACGGGTATTTTTCAGTCAGGGCTTTTCCAGAAAAAGGCCCTAAGACCCTATGACTGAAGTTTATATGTACATGCAAGAAGTTATGAAAAATTAAAACCACCACTGCAGGCAGATTAAAGGATCCTGGAATGAAAAATGAAATGGACACTATGAAGGAAAGAGTAGAGAAACTAGCGATACAGCTATCTGCAGTAAACTAAAACAGGGAATTGAAAGTGAGACTAAATTATCCTAAACTGAAATGAAGAAAAATTCCTTCTAAAAATGCTGATAAAGAGATTGTGAGAAGTTAAATTGAATCTCTGGAGTGATAGATTTATTTTAAAATATTTATTATGGAATTAAACTTACCTTTTCTAGTAATCTATTAAATTTCTTGATTAGTCATTTCATCATTAAGGGAATGGCTTAAGTTATAAGAAACCACATAAAAACAAATAAAGTTAGACATTCTATGCTACTGTTATGCTACAATTTATTCTCAGCACAGTGCTTTACATTGCAGTACATGCAATCAGTGTGCTGAACTGTGTTCATCTGGTGTTTGATGTGTTACCTTTTATGTCTTCACATCTGAGATTAATGTGTGATGTCAACATACTGCAGGCTCACTCCCTGTGAAAAGCACAAAGGGAGTATTTCAAAGGAGGAAAGCTCGAGCACTCAGATGTATTCCAGTTATAATCCTGCATAGCCAGGATCAGTGCAGCTTTGTAGTCGCTGCACCAAGGAACATGACGGCATCTGTGTGGACTGCCTTGTGGCTCTGGTTTTGGTATCTCCCTTCACTCCTGCGAGTATGAATTGCCTAAGACAACAAAACCTTCAGTGCATACATATAAAAGAGAAATTTAAGATCTGGCATATTTGAGGCAACAAAAAATTATAAGCTTCTGAGCACACCACCAAGAAGAAAAGAACGTGGCTTTTTCAGGGTTTGATGTCTTAAGTTAAAGATAGGGTGTTTCTAGATGTTTTTGGCTTTGTTTCTTTTTTTTTTTAATCAAAGGAAATGCTATAGTAGGTTTAATTATAGGAATTAATTTTTCTCCATCCTTTAAAAAATGTATCTGTAATGTGAGCAGAATTCATATTTCAAAAATAAAGACCGTATATTGGAATACCATTATTCTTGAGGAAAAATTTTATCTTATCTAGGTTTCCAGGCAAATCCTGAAAGCAATCATGAATCTGTGCCTAGATATTATTACCAATTATTCCTAGCAAAAAGTTGGCTTCACTCTCAAGTGTTGTCAATCCTTTAATTTTATTATCATTAAAAAATTCAGAAGACTTACCACAACTTCATTATGATTGTCTCCATCTCCCTCAGAAGACAGATATCCTAGTTATAGGCAAATATACTTGTATCTATCTGAAACACATAAAAGCATCTTGATATTGTTAACAAAGGGTTAACCTTGACGTTTGGTTCAAATGCTTAAATTACCTCTTTTTTTTTTTTAATTTTGTGTAAAATAGCATTTTAATTCATGAGACAATTTCTGAAAAAGAAAATCAAAATGTAAATCATTACTTCACAAGTTGGATTTCCTTTATGAGTGATTCACTGAAGAACCAAAGCCAATAAGGCAAGAAGCCATGAGCTCTTCTGGGAAAAAGTATAAACACAACCCATACTAGCTTATGAAATTTGCACTGTAACAAAATAGATGTTTGCCTAGTCAGTTATTTATTGCGAAGCATCTAGATAGTGCCAAATGTAATTATAATGTTTATAGAATAACATGTGTATAGAGCTACAATGAAACATTGAACCAAAATTAATATTAAGAAAAGTAATTTTCAGAAACAAATATTTCAGATTGTGACAATTAGGAAACATGGGGTTTAAAGCTTTTTTTCCAGTCGACTACTCCTAAAGCAATGTTGCATCTACTAAAAAGAAATGAGAGATATGAATTCTGAAAATTTAAGTCTATTTTCTTCCAGTGCATGTTATAATGAACACGACACAGAGCAATACAGGAAAATTTTCATCAAGTTGGTCACTTGATAGACCACTACATAGAGGTCTCTCCTCAACTATTTTGAGCAATTTTTTTTGTTCCTAAAGTTTTCAGTTCACATAAAGAGGGAATATCTTCAAATATCACAGAATCATAGAATTGGAAAGGACCTTTGAAGGTCATCTAGTCAGACCTCCCTGCAGTAAGCAGGGACATCCTGCACTAGATCATGTTTCTCAGAGCCCCATCAAGCCTGGCCTTGAATGCCTCTAGGGATGGTGCTTCCACCAGCTCTCTGGGGTCCAGCTCTCCAACAGGTCCATGCATATCTAGCGCTAAAGCTACCAGAGCTTAACACAATAGTCCAGGTGAAGTCTCACAAGAGTATAGTGAAGGGGCAGAATCACCTCTCTGGATCTGTTGGCCACAGCTCTTCTGATACAGGCCTTCTGGGCTATGCGCACACACTGTTGGCTCATGTACAGGTTTTCATCCATCTGTACCCTCAAGCCCTTTTCCACAGTTCTGCTCTCTCACATCACTGCCTTGGTAAGGAGAGCTGGCCTGGCTCAAGTGCAGCACCCTGCACTTGTCCTTGTTGAACTTCATGAGGCTTCCATAAGGTCTCCTCTCTAGCTTGTCCAAATCCCTCTGGTTGACATCCTGTCCCTCCATTTTGACAACCTCACCACTACGCTTGGTGTCATCAGCAAACTTGCTGAGGGTACACTTAACTCCACTGTCTGTATCATGCATAAGGATATTAAACAGCACCAGTCTCAGCACAGATCCCTGAGGGATACCATTCATCACTCCTCTCCATCTGGACATCAAGCCATTGACCTCTACCCTATGGAGGCAAACATCCAACCATCAAATCCATATCTGTCCAACCTAGAGAGAATGAGGGGGTACATGTCAAGAGCCTTGGAGAAGTCCAGATACATAATATCCACTGGTCTTCCCATGCCAATGATGGAAATATTTTGAGCAATATTTTCTTTCTGTTACTAAGGATTTTTGAATCACTCAGTTCAAATACACACCTGAAACTTTCCAGAAAATGCTCATCACCTGCTAATGACTTAACAGTATTTTAGTTTCCCCCACCTGCTCAAAGCATCTTCAGAGGTTTTCCAGTGGGGATCCAGCATTAACTGAAACCTCCTGTTTGTACTGGATATGGTCAAAATTGTACAAAGGCTAGACAATGTTTTGGGAAGCTGAGTACCTGAGCAATTTCAATTAATTTATATGAGAAACCAATACTCAGTTTATTTACCAGTTACTCATGTCATACAAACACTATGGTTGTAATTTTTCTGTGGAGCGTGCTTAGTTTGTTTTTTTTAAGAATTCCACTATTTAGGGCAGGCTAAAAAAAAGATTCAATATTCATTTGATTATGGCTGTTTAGTTCTGAACAACTGTAAATGCCAATCATATAAATGGTTTGATTCAAAAGCTACTCAGCAATGACTGTGTCAAACATGATGAGGTTTCATTATGTGAATCAGTAATTAATTGTACTGAAATAATAATAATAAAGCAAAAATAATCACATGTGGTAGACTTAGTTTTGAAAAAAAAAAGAATTCTTGCATGAGCAGGTGTATGTGTTTGTAACATGTTTGTGTGAGGAAAAGGGAAATCTGTTTGGACTGGTTGTATTTCTTTCTGTGCTGTCTGTTCACATGATCTACACCCCAGATAGAGTAAAGCATTTCATAAGACTTTCATATAATAAAACATTTTGTACCATTAAATACACAAAATGTACTACCATCTGCAAAGACTTCTGACTTCTCTCACTTCTAAATTTATTTTATGGGGACATGTTGTAGTCTTTAATACTCTTTAGAGGAAATATTTGAAAGAAGTTCTTAGGAGAAATAAATATTTGGAATATATTCATCACATGATTCAAAACCAAAAAAGGTAGATAGAGAAAAGACAGGGGACACACTAATTGTGAACTTCCTGTAGTGGATGTAGCACATTCAATTCAGATTCTTGTTCAAGGGCCTCCTGTTGGAAATTTAGTCCTATTTTCATTTAAGTCTGCAACTAATCTTTAATTGAATTCAGATGTGAGCAAGGCTGAGCTTACAATAAAAATACTAAGAGGAAATAAAGTGATTTGAAAAATCTGTTTCCATAGAACAAGTCTCACCAGAAGGGCTTTTCCTCTTAGCAGAGAGAGATGTTGTTTTTAAGAGAGACATATGGTCATATCAAACAAACATTCTAAATACAGTGTTACAGGTCAAAAGATGCAGGAATGTATGACCATAACATACTTGTGATATTTTATTTTGTTGTACATTTTCCTTTTTGTCAAGGAAAACATTAGAAAAAAGAAAAATACAATGTTTCCTGTAATTTCTGTGCAAATGGTATGCACTGTCTTCAGTTGCACATAGTTCTGTCATCTGCAGCTGCAGTGCTGAAGAAAAGGCAACAGTCTTCCAGGCAAACACACGTTGCCTTAGAAGCAACACTTACTTAGAACAGCTGTTTTATAAAAAACAGCAATGCTAATTTCAAAAACTTTGGTGCTTACCTTGAGAAAAAATACACCTTTGCTTCTTCACAAATACTTCAGAGCTACAGGCCATAGTAGCTAGCCATATGCATTCTGCAAAGCATCACCCTCCTGACATGAGCTTTGCACCTTTCTTTGACTCCTGTGAAGGACTTGTTTGAGTTATTTATAATTGGTGGAAACGTAAACAGTTGGAAAGGCTACAACTAGATGCAAGCCTGAGTCACATAATCTGGTTGTGAAACTAAACTTCCCTTTACTCAGGGAAGGGGAAGAAATTGGATCCAAGGCTTTGGTTTTAGCTTGTCCTGGAGTTGATGATAACATTTATACCAGCAGATGAGGTTCCTTACAGCTCAGGTGCAATGATAGAATCATAGAATCAT
>VZTY01007309.1:21051-39790 GCA_013400935.1 Turnix velox
CCTAGAATCGGGGAATGAATGGGGGAGTGGGAGAAATTGAGAACTTTGGAATGCAGCTTGGTCAGGAAGCCCTGGTGGGGTCTGCTGACTTTTAGCAAGACAGAACACAAAGACAAGACAAAATACCAAGACCCAGTGCTTAATCAAGGCTAAACAAGATAATGGGATGCTGCAGTTGTGCCTCTTAATCTGGGACCACAGAAACTTGAGGTATCAGCAGAATCACCTCCAAAGTTGAAAAGCTCAATCACGAAGAAGACTAGAATCATAGAATAGTTTGGGTTGGAAGGGACCTTAAAGATCATCTAGATCCAACCCCCTGCCATAGGCAGGGACACCTCCCACTAGATCAGGCTGCTCAGTGACTCGTCCAGCCTCGAACTATGATTCTACAACTCTACATCAGCATCTTCACTCAAAAATTACTCACCTGAGAAAGCATGGACAGAACTCAAAAACCAGCTTGCCCTTAAAACTTAAGAGAATCAGTGCAACAAATAGCTATATTTATTCTTATTCCTTTTCTTATATATATTTTTTTTAAGAAACAGTGGTATAATAATTGCAAATGGCTTCCCTGCCAAGGATGTACTTTTGATTTAGTGATTTTGCATCCATCTAGCTTCTGGGGGCTTTTTGTTTCCACTGGGTTTTTCATAGGATAAACAGTATTCAGAGCTACTCCAAGCTAATTAGGTGTGTACTACTTCACAGTCATAAACATAATCCATAAAGCAAGCACACAAGGAGACTTTTGTTCACAGCTGTAGCTGAGAAGCAGCTTCAACTTTTTTCTCTTCTTGGCATCTTGCTATTTCAGCCAAAGAGGATGATGTTCTCTGTTTTTATCCTTTAAAAAAAAAAGTAATTCTATAAATGTTTTAATATAAGCATATTTTCATATTTCAACACAGTATGAATACACAGATTATTCTTTTGAGTATTAATGAGTCCTTTTGTACTCAAAGACTACTCCAAAAAGTCAGTTTGTTCAACCCAATATAAGAAAAAAGTCAAATATGGAGAATCAGAGTGGCAAAACTGTACAGGAAAAATAAGAAAGTCTGTGGCAGCTAGTGGTTAACTGCAAACAGCTTAAAGAAAGAAGGGAAAAAAAACCTCCCTAAAAGTTGTAGTCCAAGCTACACAGCTACTTCACTTTGTGACAGGTGTGTTTTTCCACAACAGCTTTGATTTTTGTTACTTGATATTTTTAAATAAATTAAAATCACAATGAGTTTGCCTACCAGCAGCCAACTCAAAACCATAAGAAAAAGCAAAAATACACAGCCACTGTTACAGTGGTAGAGAGAAACACTCCCCAGCAGCCAATGTGTTGTGGCCAGTACTTTCTCTTCTTAACAATCCTGATCAGGCCAAGTTCCTGGCTATATTCAGCTTACTAGGAATGGAAGTTCTTCAACACAGACTTGAGTTTCACTGAAAGGAATGGTGATTTTCTTTTTTTTTTCCTCTCTCATAATCTACTGTCATCTCTAGAGAGGCCTCATAGCAGCAAGATGCAGCAAAAGGAAGGTGAGAAAACACTCCATCCAGGTGTGAAATGAGAAATAAATCAAGCCATGGTGATCCACATAATGTAGCAACAGTAGAAACAGCAGCCAACTTGTGCACTAGACTCTGCCAAGAAGTGCTGATCTGAAAAGAAGAAGGAAATGCAAGTAAATCAAGACAAACATCAGAATGATGCAAAACTTAATAAGCTTCAGAGTGCCTTGGATAAGGATCCTGAGAAACTGAAGTTCACATTATCACAGATTTTCAAGCTCAGTGTCTATTTGGTCCCCTGTCACATAATCACAGAATGTCAGATTGGAAAGGACCTGGAAAGATCATCTAGTCCAATCCCCTGCCCGAGCAGCAACTCCTAGAGCAGGTCACACAAGAAGGTGTCCAGGTAGGGTTTGAATGTCTCCAAGAGAAGGAGACCCCACACACTTTTTGATTGAAGTAACCCTCCCTTTCATTTCTCTCCCCTTAATAATTGGGGTTTATCAGTGAAATTGTCTTACACTGCCCAGGAAAAAAACAACACAGCCTGAGGAGGGGTTGCAGTGTATGGTTGTCTCCCTGTGGTGCTGCAGAGTGAATCACATCTGGAATGTTCTATGGAAGGGTACTCTATGTGCTAATGTCCCAGCCTTCTGCAATGGCAAGAAGAGTGTCTGACTAATGGTGAGCTCCTTGGGATATTGGTAGTTTCAAGACTGAAGTGGAGGTATGGCTTTGGGATAAAAACACTGACTATTCATATACCTTACTTCTGTGTCTGTCTACACACCTGATTAGTTTTTTCTGCTTCCATGAATTCAACTTTATTTTTTGAAAGTTGATTGACAAGCCGTGAGCTAAAACACTGCCACAATGGTTCATGCATCCTTCCACAATCAGCAGAATGGAAGAGCTGATGAGATGATGTTCAGCTAGCAGCAGAGGAAAAGCCAAAAATAGGATTTTGCTTAAGTTTGTTTTTCCTAGCCTGGACTCTAAATCATTAATCTTGTTTTCAGGAATGCTTTTGACCAGGAGAAATCTTTGTGCAGACTTCATCCCTGTCTGAAAGAGTCATAAAGGGCTTCAAGTAGTTGCAGAAAAACCTGCTTGGAAACCAGAATGGACTGTGCAGTAGTTGTGAGGAAATGAAGACTTCTTCAAAGTCTATAAAATATCTTTTCCAACACTCGGTAACATGGGAAATTAAGACAAAAAATTACTTATTCTGATTTCCACCTCCTATGTGAGAGGATGCTCAAGAGGGCTGAAGATAAAGTCTCAGATTGTGGTGGCAGCTTTATACCAGTTCTGTGCCCCTCCTGTTGAAACACAGAGTGTGCCATTTGTTTTTAACTGCTTGTTGCTTGCTCTGTACCCCATTCTCTTTATTTATTGATGCATGTAATCTCTGACACAAACCTTAGCATCTTCCATCTGTCCTTTTCAATGTGGCTCTCAGGACTTTCACTCTCGTAGGAAGCCAAGTAAAGTGCTGCAATCAGAAGCAAATACAGTAAAAGTTAGGCCTGCTGGAATTTTGAAATTCCCTCTCCTTGGAAAGTTGGGCTGAAGTTAAATGAAGCTTGTACTATCCCTCTCTCAGGTTAGACCTCCAGAAGCTCATTAGGAAGCACAGCATTGCTTATAATTACATCCAGGAAGGAATCAGAAGACAGCCTAAGGGGCAAAAAACCCCAGTAAAAGTGAAAACTCAAAAGCACAAGAGTAGAAGAAAATGCTCAAAGGAAAAATACTGAGCCCAGGGACATGGTGCTTTGCAAAAAGTCCCCATTTTCTTTTTCAGGCAGTAGTCTTTAGTGTCAAGTGTCCTGGAAGTCCATGTAAATATATTTCAGTTTATATTTATCACATCACACATCCATTTCAGAAAAAGGCATAATGTCAATTCTCACAGAACACCTACACATAAAAAAGAAAAATTCTTATTTTCTCTCTCATTTCTAAGGGAAAAAAAAATCACAGCCAAAGACATCTCAGGACAAAGCCTTTCTTTGCTGTGAGGAAGCAAGAATTTAACATGGAGGGAGATGAAGGAGTAGACAGTGACATCAGACCTGCATTAAGTCCAAAGGTTCTCACCATCATCACTGAAGACTGGAACAGTGAGCAAGTACTGCAGAATCTTCCCATCCCTTTCAAAAGGACACTCCACTTGCTTCCACGTCATAAATTCACTGACTTGTTTTGCCAATTCCCAAAATTTCTGTCAGAACAGAGAAGAAACAGAAGAGGTGTTATATGATTGAAAAAGTGCTATTTTCCTTGAACATCTTTTAAAGAGAGAGAGGTATTTTGGTTTCAAGTCCAAGGATTGGATTCTCCCTGGCTTTTAAGCTGGAACAACAGCTCAGCTTTTAACTTTTGCATTTCTGTTTCAAATCTGGGATGACTTTCCACTCCTCCACCATGAAAAAAATTGTTGCTATTTATGAATATGAACAATAGGTCATGATTTGCACTCTGTCTCTTTTCCAGAAGCTGGTAACACTTCTTATGCTCAGCTTTTCACTTTGATGATGCTCATGTTGGTTTTTATTTTTCCCCAGAGTGAAATATTTAGTAGCAATCACATCAGAAGTGTCTAGATGCTCGATACTGACATCTCAATACTCCCATGTTCTACTTAATCTGTTCATCTAAAGTGATCAATTTTCTTATTGCAAATTTATGCCAAAAAATAAACATTCCCCCTTGTAGTGTGCTGTTGTCATTCACTGAGGAACTCCTTTAATTAAAATTAAACAGATTTCAAGTGCATGTAAATCCTGTGAGTGAAAGGAAATTCCAGATCATCACTCAGCACTAGAATCAGGATAATTCAGGCCAGTGACAGCAAGTGAAATGTACTGCCATTTTGTGCAAAAGACTTAGTCTTCTTCAAAGCTGAAACCCCCAGGAAACAAATCATTTGGTAATCCATACTCAGATAAAAAATGTAAAATTAGAGGCAAAAGAAAGACTGAAAGACAAGACACTCAAAACTCCATCCCTACTGCATTAGCACGTTTCTTTCAAGTCAGTCTGTGAGCTATACATATGAAAATACTGTATAGATATCTTGACAGAGGATGGAATTCTAAAATTCTCTAAAATACTGATTTGAATGATTTTGTTGTTAAGTGTCACACATCCTGAATTGAAATGTTTAGCTGAATTTGAGCACTAGGAAAATGTTCTGACTTATTTCCCCACTAAAAAATTGTGAAGATCCTGATGACCTCCTATCTCCTGTGAGAAGTAGCAGGTACATTCAATTTCCAGTCTAACTTTGCTTTGCTTACCCAGGATCCAGTGGAAGCTGAACCATGATCTGCTTCAGTTTTCTGCTAAAGGCTATTTATTTATCAATAAATACCCTTCTCAGTGCTCTACTTACTTCAAAATTGATATGGCCATTTGGAAGACGACTGGCACAGCCTTCGTTGAGGAAGTACATGTCTTTGATCAAGAGGCTGAAGAAAGGTATTACAATCTATGAAAAGAAAAACATTATTCTCAGTCTGCTCCCGAATCAAGACATAATGCTTTAAAGAAAAAATAAAAATAAAAAAGGAAGCCAGGTGGTGTGAAAAGTAAGCAAAATATCAAAGGTCTAAGTTCTATATATGATATCTCTCTTCCACTGCACAAAAATTTTGCCTTCACTGCATTTTAGAGATACACAGTACTTCTCTCTAAAGACATTCTTCCCTTGGATAGTAAATTAACTCATATTTTTGCATTTCAAGTTTTGTGCCAAACTGCTTCTATTAATGCTGAACTCTTCCTAACATGCAGGTCTCTCAAGGTCACAATTGAAGTTCGTGCTAGATGATTGTCAGCTGTGGCTGAGGCGTGTTTGGAACAACAATATGCCTTAAATCATCTCATTTCTATGTCATGTCTCTCTTGTTTTCACTTTCTCAGTCTTCCTTGCAGATTCCAGAACATAAGAGTTCAGAAGTACATACTTCTCATATGGAATTCCTGCAGGTTCTCCTTTGGTAAATGAGGCAAGATGCAAATCAAAATGTATGGAAAATTGGAGGGTGGCAGCACAAATGGCTTCCCAACTACAGTTAGAATCATAGAATGGTTTGGGTTGGAAGGGACCTTCAAGATCATCAAGTTCCAACTCCCCTGCCATAGGCAGGGACACCTCCCACTAGATCAGGCTGCTCAGTGCCTTGTCCAGCCTGGCCTTAAACACCTCCAGGGATTGAGGAGGCATCCACAACCTATCTGGGAAACCTCTTCCAGTGTTTCACTACTCTCACTGTAAAGAACTTCTTTCTCATATCTAGCCTGAATCTCCCCTCTTCTAACTTACATCCATTATTTCTAATCCTTTCATCACATATCCTATTAAAAAGTCCTACTCCTGCCTTTCTGTAGCACCCTTCAGGTATTGATAAGCTACTGTGAGGTCCCCCCTGAGCCTTGTCTCCTCCAGGTTGAACAACCCCAACTCCTTCAGCCTGTCCTCAGAAGGGAAGTGTTCCAGCATCATCATCTCATCAAATAATCAAAGGGATCACTAAATGTTTGCAGTCAGTGCCATAGAGAACTGTCAGTCCTAAGATGGTCAGCTTCAATGATTCACTTCATTTCCTCAAGTATTCCATTTATTTTTTTGGCAGTTTACAGACAACATTTAGTCTCCCCTGGCAAAGAGGGATTCAGTTTTGAGGTTTTTTAGTTCTTCTAAAAGCCCACCAGGAATAAAGCTGCTGAGAGACAGAATCCCAAGCCAACAGCTTACCATGCAACTTATCAAGCACATTTCATTTTTCCATGCTGCTAAGTCATTTGTAAAACTTACCTTCTCTCTGTTGCTATGAGCTGTCAAGGACCTCTGAGCAGCTCCACGCAGAGCAGTTCGATAATTATAAAAATTGCTAGAAGGGTCCATCTGATGCTGCCAGGCATGAAAAAAAACATGAGCCACAAGACAGTTTTCACCATGTTTTTGATTATTTTTCACTTCAGCAGATATTTTAAAAAACAAGAGGTCTGCTGAACAGCATGACTAATGTGGCCTTTTAGAGACCTGCAGTACCTCTTCATCTGTTTATTTGCTCAGAAGACAATCTATTCTTCACTCAGCACAACAAGGAACCCAATACATGCAGGGGCAGGAAAGCAAAGGCAGGTTTCATGGACCTCCTTTCTGTCTCTTATAGAGAAGGTACCTCAGCTTTAATTCAAAAGCCCAAATAGTGAAACTAAGATGACAATGGGTATTGGCACCAATTTTCTGTGTGTTTCCTAGAATTGAGGTATGTATAGAATAATAGACTCATAGAATAGTTTGGATTGGAAGGGAACTTAAAGATCATCAAGTTCCAACCCCCTGCCATAGGCAGGGACACCTCCCACTACATCAGGCTGCTCAGTGCCTTGTCCAGCCTGGCCTTAAACACCTCCAGGGATTGAGGGGGCATCCACAGCCTCTCTGGGCAACCTCTTCCAGTGTTTCACTACCTTCACCATAAAGAACTTCTTTCTTCTATCTAGCCTGAATCTCCCCTCTTCCAGTTCACATCCATTATTTCTAGTCCTTCCATCACATTCAAAAGTCCTACCCCAGTCTTTCTGTAGCCCCCTTCAGGTATTGAGAAGCTACACTGAGGTCCCCCCTGAGCCTTCTCTTTTCCAGACTCAACAACCCCAACTCCTTCAGCCTGTCTTCATACAACAGTTGCCCAGCTTTCTCATCATNATACAGCAGTTGCCCAGCTCTCTCATCATCTTCGTGGCCCCGTCTGGACCTGCTCCAACAGCTCAAATGTCCTTCTTATGTTGAGGGCTCCAGAACTGGACACAGTAACTCCAGGTGGGGCCACACCAGAGCCCAGTAGAGGGGCAAAATCACTTCTCTTGACCTGCTGGTCACACTTGTCTTGATGCAGCCCAGGATTTGGTTGGCCTTCTTGGCTGCAAGCACACTGGTGGTTCATGTTGAGTTTGTCATCTACTGACACCTCCAAATCCTTCTCTCCAGGGCTGCACTCAAGCTACTCTCCCCCCAGTCTGTATCTGTGCTTGTAGGATTGCCCTGACCCAGCTGACCAAGGTGAAATGACAAAGTAAGATCAGACACCCAATACTGTTATTGCCCCCACCTCACTTCGCCAAAACTGACTGCTGCACTTCAAAGACTAGGGTGACTGCATAGCCCACAAAGCACATCCTTAACCAGCAAAGTTCAGATTGCATCATGAAGTCACCAGAAATAGAGCTGCAATCATAAGAGCAGCTTCCTGACACGAGGAAGGCTATTTTGTTCTCAAGGGTGCAGGAAGAAAGAGTCAGGAAGCTGCAGCCATCAGTTTTAATGTGCTGCCTCAGCACAGTTTAAAAATACTGATGCTAATAATCTTTTCATGCTTGTTTG
Source organism: Turnix velox (assembly GCA_013400935.1). Taxonomy (NCBI): domain Eukaryota; kingdom Metazoa; phylum Chordata; class Aves; order Charadriiformes; family Turnicidae; genus Turnix; species Turnix velox. The sequence continues at coordinate 28,964 of VZTY01007309.1, forward strand.
TAAACATTACACTTTCTTAATAAATAACCTGAATTAATCAGTTGTCATTTACAGTAAGATTAACTGGCTGGATCACAAACTCCTACACTGCTGCACCTACATGGTCTTTATTAGGTCAAGATAAAGTTTTATGACAGTTCAGCTTGATTTTTCAAAAGCTGGTCAATCCACATTAGTCCTCTCAAGTATCCCTTTAAATAGATTCCCAACATGGTTTGATTTTTTTTTTTTTAATAATTCTTGGGAGGCAGTTCTGTGAATTAGAAAAAACAACTTCCATTTCCTTCCTTTGGAAAAAAACCCATAAGTTGGCTGGACAACTCATATTACACTTTCTAGTATTCCCATAAGAAGCCCAAACACGCTAAATTAAACATGTCAAAATGAAGACAAACTTGCATTTTAAAGCAGTTGAAAGTAAAATACTATTAACAGCCTCATGTCCAAATACTGGCTAAACTTACCTCTAGAATATCAAATTTGTCTGTCTTCACTTTTGCCCAGGTTTTCTTTAACCGAGACACAGGGCTCATATTCATGCCAGCTGGATGGAAGAAAGAGAAATTATTTTTAAAATATCTATCTTTCAAGTAATTAAGGCTAGTAAGAATTTCTAAAGCAAAAGAAGCTATTACCAATAGCAAATATTTTCCACAGAGCTACTCAGCAATCAGACTTGTAACTTCCTTGACATTCCAGCATTAAAATCAACTTTGGAAACAAAATCAACATATCTCACAGAACAAAAGCTCTAAAAAACTATCGTGACATTATTTAATGCATTTTTTGACAGAATTTGAATTTCCAGTAAAGAAAGTGCAAGTGACTTTTCCCAGCATCATCTCTTGCATATTTTGTTGGAAACAAAATATGTATCTATGAAGTGTTCACAACAGAAAAAATCTTTCTTTTCCAGTCATAGGAAAAGTGGGGAATTTTAAAAGCACTAGGTTATTTATGATGTAGCAGAAACAATGGAAACTATCAACTCTCCTTATCACAAGAGCTCTTCTATTCCAACTTAGCACTACAGCTGGTTTTAGAAAATGAGGGATTCACATTTCTGAACAGTTGCAATGAAAAGCCTGGGTTTTTTTTTTTTTATAATTTACACTATGGCAGTAAATGATTTCTTACAACATAGCACTACAATACTGTTGAGCAATTTTCTACTCTTTCCTCTCCCACTTTTCTACTCTTTCCTCTCCCAATTTTCTACCCCTTTCCCTCCCAATTTTCTACCCCTTCTCCTCCCAGCTTCACAATGCTGAGTGTGCTAAGCAGCAAGCTTTTAGAATAAAGCACCTTGCTTCCTTTTGTACAGGAAAAATGGACACAATGCCACAGGACACATACTTACAAATGATAGCCATCAGGGAGTTAAAGTTGCCAATGTTAAAACATTCTCGTGCAACATCAACGAAATACTCAATCACTCTTGCTCTCTGCTTCTTCTTCACAGGCTGCAAGAGGTGCCACCAGAATGTTACAGTCAACAGGAAACAAAACACTTAAACCAACCCATCCCCAAAAGAAACAACTCTTCAGTCCAAGAAGTCTTTTCCACAGCTGTATGGGTAGAAGAAGTCACACTATTGTGTTCAAAAGCCATCCAGGTGGCAAAGACAATCCAGATACCAGGCAGGTAGAGAGCAAGGAGAACAGGTAAGGAGGTTGTGCCAAAAAGGGTGTGCAAAGCAGCAAAGAGGGTCAGCACAGGAGAGAAACAACATCTCCATTCAAAACAGGAATTCACATAAGTGAAGGGCAGGCCAGACACACTCATGTGCTGAAAAGGGCTAACATAACATCACCACTGGGCCAAAGGAACAAGGCTGAGACATGAGGATGATGCCACTAAGCACCTAGTTCTTTTCTTTTCAACCCTGTGCTGATTTCATCCACATGAGTAGGAGTAAAGAACCAAGAGAATGAAAAGTCAAAAAGTGCAAGCCAGGAGTGCCAGAGGTTCACCAAAAATGAAAAGGCTTCACAGCTTCAGGCAGCTAAACTAAACCAAAGTGTATAGCAGAAAAAACCTTGCTGACCATACAGATTTCTGTTGCCACCAAGTAACTGAGCCTGTTAAACCACTCCACGTAAGCTTCCAGATTCCGTGTCTTCTTTGCATCTCCGTAGCAGCTCTGCAGACAGAATAAAAAGAGAAACTTTTCATCTTTTCTCTGAGAGTGATCTTTTTAGCTTTCCACCTGGACATCCCCAAACACTAGGAATAAGTCCATTTCCCAAAGTGACAAAAAGCAGCAAAGTATTTGAGCATGTATAACTTCCTCCTGAGCTGCTGACTCAGCAAAGCACTCAAGGCAGCATCACCAACAGTAGGTCCCACAGCCATGCTTTAAGGACTTGGGCTAAACCTACACAATCAAAGCTAAAGATTTGCTTAAAATTTCCTTTCGTATGAGCACTGCTCCAATCCTCACTCTCTCCCCATTACACCCTCTGCAAGTGCAGAAGGAAAACAGGCTGCTCCTCTCCACCAGCACTTCATGTTCAGTTGCTGGCATCAATTTAACAAACTGTTTATACTAACAATATAATATACAATTTAACATATGTAAACTAACTCTTTGCTATCAGGTCTCCCACTTTTGATTGGGTTCACCTTTCCTAAACCAGTTGTGGAATGAATCCCACATCTCAGGGTTGCCTAAAAAGGGGCAGTTTGATTGACCTTCACCTAAAAAAAAACATTTTCAGATCAATGCCTGAACACCCAATTGCAAAGCTGAGTCACTCCATTCTCTTTGTCAGTTTTGGGGAGGACACAGTTGAAGTTTTTAAGCACCTGAATTTGGCACAGTTTATTTACAGGGCATTAAAAAAAAAACCAACAAACAAAAAAACCTCCTCAACAAAAAAACCCCCTCAACAAAATGCAAGCAAGATTTTTCTGCAAAGTTTACTGAAAGGATGATCAGATGTTAAAAATTACTAATCCAGAAGCCAAGTTAAGCTCAGCTTTATCCAGCTCCGCACCACATGGGTGGCCTGGAGAAAATATAAACAGGATTAAGTCCTCCCTTAGCTTAAATCAGACAAAGAGCAAATGCATTAATTTCAATTTGTTGGCTACATTCTGGGGCTCCAGCAGGTGTCCTATGGAAAGAAAATGCATCAACAAAATTTCTTAGAGGAATACTAAAGCATTTTCACTCTAAAGCTTGTTTCTGCTGATCTTCATTTATTGCTGGACCTCTCTTTCAGCTCGTGGGGTTCCTGAGCTCCAGGATGTCAAACACTGCATTTCAGAGCTTCTCCTGAGCTGCTCCAATTACCTTGTCGTTATCCAAAGGATCCTTTTGTACAAATGCTTGGACAAATTCTTCTGGTCCAATATAACTGAGTCTCTCCTAAATAAAGCACAGGAGCAGGCAAGTCATAGCCCACATTAACTTGTACTTCAAAAAAGGGAGGAGGGATGAAGTAACACTTCAGGCATCACAACTCACAAGCTCTATTTGGGTCAGCTGCTGAGCTAACGTGTAGGGATCACTGCAGACTGTGATTATGTCCCTCTGGAGGGACTGAGGCTTGGTCCTCAGAGCTGTGAGGTGATCTGTAGACATGGTATCAATTTCTGCAAGTACTTCCTCATACTGGCTAACAGTAGTGAGCTTCTCAATCAGGCTCTGGAGAAGCTGCTGAACGTTCTTCCGGTACATCTGTCATGACATGAAACAATTGGAAGAGAAGCATCAAAATATTTCATAATACTTGACTTCTGTCTGAGAACTGGGACTCACTGTGTGGAGACAACTTACCTCATCACCACTGGCTACTCTTTGTAACAGCTCCTTTAAGTTCCTCATCATTCTTTCATCTCGGAAGTCATAAGGAAAGGTCTCTGTCCATTCAGTGAACAGCTGGAGGATTTTGGGTGCCATTTTTTGTATCCAGTTCTACTTGAAAATGGTAAGGAGGAACATTACAAGTGACAGCAATACAGCACATGACTAACCTAAAGGAAACAGACTTCCCTTCTGTAGGATACTGTGGAGTATAGAGGTGTGAATGTCAGCTAAATTTTTAAACTTAATTTAATTCACGCCAGAGCCAATACCCACTGAAGGTAGCAAAGAGAATGTCACCTCCCACCAGACCAGGTTGCAAGCAAGATCTTTTGTTTCTGGTCAATGCTGCAAACCCAGCAGGGCAGCAGCTGCAACAGCCCCAACAGAGGTCAGGCTGAGCAGTGTGGAAATTTCTCACAAATATCAGTGAATAAAGGGTCACATTCTAGTTTTCTATCCAAACAGCTTGGCTTTTCAATTTATTTAATTCTATTGAGGACTCCGAGGAGTAGGAACGTTTTGCTGTGTGTAGGATATAGACATTTGACTGGAACTAAGAGGAGATCCAGAGAGTGAGGGATCTTACCTTGTCCAGTCCAGGCTCAGTTAGCCTTTTTTGCTCAATGCACAGATGGCAGACCTTGGTCATGAGCTCATATGGATGCATGAACAGACGTGAGCTGAGAAGGAAGGTGAAGATGTATGTCCTCTGCAAACAAGAGGAAGACAGAGACATGGATAAACCACCACCAGTTTTATATTTTCTCAGAATGTGTTCCTGGCAGAACAGTTCCTAATACTTTATTCTCTGCAGAAGAAAACTCTGCATGTGGCAGTACAGCAGTAATAATTTAACACTACAGCAGTAATAATTTAACTTAATGCTTGTCATTGCTCCAGAATCAGCATTATAAATTTGGTTTTCAGCTTAGTTGTGCACAATTTGACCAAAACAAAGCAGGGTGGGGCTTGTTTAGCTCTCCTGCTGCACACAGCCTTACTGCAAGCTCAGTACCTGAAACTACCCAGAATAAAATTTTAAACTCATCTTCTCTTGCTCTGTGGTAAAACTTTGTGAACACCAATATCAGCTGATGTAGCTCCTTCTAGCTGACAAGCTGAAACTCATGCTGCAACTCCAAGTTATTTAGAACCTCAACACAGAGAACTTTTCTGCTTCCACATTGCTAGTGAAAGCAAATAGTCTTCAGAAAAACAAAGATGCCCACTGACCAGTCTGTCGAGCTGACTCAGTTTTGCCACATCATACGCTACCTTCACTCTGCAGCCTGTTTAATCTCAGTAAACCAGACACTATGACCTTGTGCTTCCTTTAAGAATCCCCAAATGCTGTTAATTTCTTGCCTCCCAAGTGAAAGCAGAGGGAGCTACACAGCTTCTTACATAGAATTAAAATTACTCATTCTGAGATTATAGGGAAGCAGCTCCCCGTTTTGCTTCCATTTCCCATTATACCACAATTGACATTCACTGTGAGATGGATATTCAAAATATCCACTCCCCACACTGACAGCAGTTAAGTACCTACGGCTCCCACAAGAGAGATTCTACAGTTCTAGGGACTTGGAACAAACCATCTGAATTGCTACATGTTTAAATTTTACATTAAGCATGTTCAAGATTAGGCATAGTCCTGTGTTGCTGTTAATTTTGACCCAAATCAAGTAGAGATGTGATCTTGGAAACATGAACAGAAGCTGAATGATGTCTTCATAACAGAAGTGGAACTGTATCTTCAGAAGGAGCCTTTCAGCAAGTGGAGATGCAATTTCATTATCCCTCTGTGATCCTGATCCTTGACTCCTCCCCCCAGCCTTTTGGTATCATTCTTATTATCTAAGGATTATGTAAAACATTTCAGTGCATAGATGGGACAAAAATTGTCAGATGACAGACATAATAGTAATCATAATCATTTCATTTGGAAAGGAACCTTCACATCATTGAGTCCAACCAGCAGCCCAACTCTGACAAGCCTTGTACCTGGACAGAGACTTGAAACCTTGACCCTCAGTTTAGGAGTCTGATGCTCTCACAACTGAGCCACTCACCCAGGTACATTCTTTTTCCACTTAAAGCCTCTACTGTTTCTGAACAGTGTGATACCAAAAGTTGAGCTGCTAGTTGAAAGAATCATGTGGACCTCACATGAGCAATGGGAAATATGCATTAAAACCTGTTCACTTTTAAACTGAATACACTCATCCTGTCACATGGGAGGTCATGCCTTTCTCCTCAGCTTGCCTGACAGGGTCAATGGTGCACATAATTCATCACAAAGTAGACCACACCTCACAACAGCAGTAATAAAGAATTAGACTTCCCCGTTTAAGTGCCTTACTGCATGCTGCACTCACACGAAGCATGTGTTTATCCTGCTATTGCTGGTCTGTCACTTGAACCCCTCCCTTAGAAATTTGATGTGACACCTTCTGCTTTTGCTGCACATGTGAAAACTTCCCTCTATGAGATATATAAAGATACAACAGGTCCCACCTGGGTATATAGACTTACATCAGGATAGTAATCTACACTAGGTACCAGGTGTTGGATCAGAGCTTCCAGAGATCCTGACAGGAGGTTGTTGTCATGGTAATAGAGGCCCCCACAGCTGTCCTCTTTCAACTGATACAGGGTCCTGTCGTAGCTGCTGCTGTCAAACATAGCTGCAAAGAGAGGTGTCTGTGGCATCCTTTCCTGGGGAGACACACAAAAGAGATACTTTACACAAAAGTGATCATTTCCAGGAGGTGTGATGCAAGAGGATTTCTACTCTCCAGAGATAGTACTGCACTAGGAAGAAAAAACTAGAGTTATGCCCTGGGTTGCTTCCACCACTGCAGGAAAGATGATATTTTTGTTGTTGCTTGAAACTATTGACAAAAAGAAAGTGGTATAAACCCTGTTGTAATTAGTGCAGGTTGTCACCTTTCAGGGCAAAAGGAAAATGAGAGAGGTGGTGCCTTTGCAGAGACACAGAGATGATAAAGGGATTGAAGCATCTCCCTGATGAGGAAAAGCTGAGGGAGCTGGGTCTCCTTAGCTTGGAGGAGACCGACCTCATTAATGTCTATAAATATGGGAAGGGTCAGGAGGATGGAGCCAGGCTCCTCTCAGTGACCTCCAATGATAGGATGAGGAGAAATGGGTTTAAGCTGGAATACAGGAGGTTGCACAGAAATACAAGAAAAAACTTGGTCAAGGTGAGGGTGAGAGAAGAGTGTCCTAGGCTGCCTAGAGAGGGTGTGGGGTCTACTTCTCTGGAGATCTTCAAACCCCACCTGGACACCTTCCTGTGTGACCTGATCTGGGTTTTCCTGCTCAGGCAGGTGTATGGGACTAGATGATCTCTTGAGGTCCCCTCTAATCCCTGACATTCTGTACTGTTGTCTTGCCCATGCAGATTTCCCAGGAAAGGGGCTATAAAAGCTCTTGTGGCTACTCGTCTACACAATTGCCAGGTGATTCTTCTATATCTTGCTATTTCTTCATGAAATGGCAGACAAGAGATCAAGCTTAAGTGTTAGAAGGGACACACAAGAATCCTCTGCTCAGGTTCTGGAAACCCAGGCTTTCTGGAAAGCTTTTGGGCATGTGGCAGAACGTTCATTGACAACTTAATACTGCCAGAAATTTGCCCAAAGGGCAGCAGTCTGATGGGGAAACTTGTTCAGGGTGTCATGAGCTGACACTGCCTCAGTCAGTACAGAGGAAGAGAGACTGAAGTGAAGCCCTACAGAAGCTATGTGCAAGGACTGTGTCCTTGTGACACGTGACAGCCAAAGGCTCCTCCAGTTTCCTGACCCCACCTTAGCAAATTTGTGCTGGGCTTTTCCCCATTACACCCCTGTAGGTGTGACCCAGGCTAAAGTATGATGTCACAGGGCATCTGTCTTCACCTACTCTCTGAGAGGCTTCACAGAAATTAAGGAAAAAAGCCAGTTTTGGCTTTGTTTACCAACCTTGTACAGATTCACCAGTGGTTTGCTAAAGCCTCTCTGCAAATTCTGTGCCAAAGCAAAAAAAATCAGCCCTGCATTTTCTAACTTCAGCTTTTCTTAATATTTAAGGAAAAAATAAACTAATTACTCATCAATCTGCACCTCCAGATAATAAAAATATCTTCCCAAGGAAAAGATGAGGCAGTGCTGTTCAGTTGATGAGGCTGTTCAGTTATCCAGAGCAATGAGTAGACAGTGAGGAGGCTATGACCACCCAAGAGCTATTTTGGTGAGCAGTATGTGATAAAGCCAAAAGATAAAATCTTTGATTCCTTGAGCATTGAGTACACTCCCTTCCCTTGCCTCCCTGCTCCCATCTTCTGGGAGTAGGAGTTCCTATCAGTCTAAGGGACCTGAGTTTCATAGCCTTCACCACAAATAAGCTTTGACCACAGATCATAGAATAGTTTGGGTTGGAAGGGAACTTAAAGATCATCAAGTTCCAAGCCCCTCTGCCATAGGCAGGGACACCTCCCCCTACATCAGGCTGCTCAGTGCCTTGTCCAGCCTGGCCTTAAACACCTCCAGAAAGGGGGCATCCACAACCTTTAAGGGCAACCTGTTCCAGTTCCATTAGGAACAGAGGGCACCCAAATATTTTCCCATAAAAGACTAAAATCTCCCACCTCTCTCTTCAGCCAGCAGTAGACTGGTTCCATCTGGGCTCCCATATGCCAGCAGGATACAAAGCTCTATGAATGTGAGGAGGCTGCCATCCCAGCCTTGCAGGCAGCTGACCTGATGCTCATCAAGCAGCTGATGAATTGTTGCAGTTTGCAGTCAGGAGTTTTAAGGCAAGTGAACAGCAATGATGATTAATTTCAAAATATCAGGCTGTTAACCCAGTCAGTCAGGAGCTGATTCACTGTGTCTCAGCTGTCCAGTGATAGGACGTATGGGTGGGGTGGGCAGTTTGGACCTGCACATCATCCAGGCTACACCATCCCTCCTAATGAATCAGAACCCAAACACTATAATTTCTGTCACATACTTTGTGTGCCTCCTGCATCACTTCAAACTGAAGATACTGAAAATTGATGCTGCCAACAGAGACAAGAGCGGTTTGCCCCTACATCATCACCAGAATGGTACCACTGATAGTGGTATTAGACTCCCACTATCCTTGGGGAATACATCCCATTTTATGAGACAGGGATGTAAACTTCTAACCCTAACCACTTCAAGAGACCAAGGCCAAGGCCACCTCTATGTATTTGCATGGTGGTGGGTAGCTAACCATGTGTTCAAACTAGTTCATATTGATAATCAGCTTCACAGAATCATAGAATAGTTTGGGTTGGAAGGGACCTAAAGATCATCAAGTTCCAACACCATCAAGAACTGTTTCCATATTTATCTGCAGTCAGCAGGAAAAGCATAATTTACCTGCTTGGACATGGCAAGTGGGAGCTTGGATCTGCTTCTGACACTGCCACAAGATCCTAAAGTGGCTTTAGTCAAGTCCCTCAGTTTCTCATTACAGCATTCTTTCGCTTCACAGTACAAAGAAAGATTAGTGTGGGCTTATTTCCTTTCATTAAGATCAAAGATCTTTTTTTTTTTTTTTCCAAAAGGGGTACAGAAGATGTATCACACCATATGAATACTGGAAGCACAGCACTAGCCTTAAGCATGAAGCTCTCTTGACACAGTTCCTTCTTCAGCCTCAAAAGAAGAGACTTTCCAAATCCACAAGCTGTTGTTCTTTGCAGACATCCATGCTTGGCCTCTTGGTAAAGCTTACGAGACACTTCATAAGAAAGCACCATTCCCTTTTTTATAATCCCAACAGGCAGGCAAGTCATAACTTACAAAAAGCAAGCTGTGATAGTACTAAATAACATTCTTTAATTTAACTGCTTCTCCCCTAAGACCTCATTGGCATACATCTCCCATTCAGACAATGCAGAAAAAGTGCTGGTTTTAAAAGTGACCACCTTATATCATCTCTGTTTTTACATTTGCTAAGTCTTTGCATTTCCATGAACAGCACAGAATTTTTACTGAGACTCACAGACATGCAGAAGGCCAAAAGCAGTATATATATACATTTGTTAAAAAACACCATGATAACATCAAAAAATGTTCAAACAACAAAAAATGTTCAAACAACAACAAAAAATGATCAGACAACAACAACAAAATGTTCAAACAACAACAACAACAACAACAACATGTTCAGACAAAAGCAACAAAAAATGTTCAGATAACAGTCTTCAAATGTTTAGGATGAAACGTGTTCAGGATAAAAGAGGATGATCCCATTTTGGGGTTAAGAAAGCAGTTATGGCTGTGTTTCCAGATCAGTTCTACTTGCCCCACATGCTGAGTATTAGGTTTCTTGACCAGAGATGGGTGTGAGGTAAAGGAGACCTCTGAAACAGTTGGCTCAAATCAACTTGACCTACTCCTTGGAAAATCGAGAAGAACAGTCTAGCCAGAATGAGTGAGAAGAGCTGTTTTCACCTAATCTAGTGAGGTCCATAGCAGAAATCTCCACCAGCCCTGTGCAGCTTCTGCTGGTTTGTTTCAGCCTTTCAGACCCAGCAGCAGTTTCCACGCTGGACTGAAGGTGGACCCTTGTGCTCTGCAATCTGTGGGACAAAGTCATGCCTTGAAACAATCCCCCCAAGAGATACGATATTGGGTATCAAGCAAAGCCAACAGCTTGGCTTGTGAAAGAATCATTGTAAGCACGGGCTAATAGTGTCTAATTCCCTGCAGGATGTATAAAGGAGGATCAACTCTCAGCCCTGATGGGCAGGTATCATCAGCATGCTGCTTTCATGTGGAAAGCCCCTGGCTTTATATCAATTAGAGCAATTACCTCAGGGAATATCCCACTCCCCAGGCTGACTCAAGCCTATTTATCCCGTCTTACTGCTTATGAATCTGGATGTCTCACCACGCTGGCTGATGCAGATTCACAGCTTCCCAGGCTCGTCTCTCTGCTGGTGTGTAACTTGCTATTTCTGGGGCTATTTCCCCAT
>VZTY01007310.1:14041-28446 GCA_013400935.1 Turnix velox
CCCAAGTCTTTCTCTTCAGAGCTGCACTCAAGCCACTCTCCACCCAGCCTGTGTCTGTGCTTGGGATTGCTTCCACCCAGGTGCAGGAACTTGTTGATCTACAAGCAGGAAACATAATGATTTATTAGACAATGCCACAGACAACCCTTTGCATAGCTTCAGCTGAAGGAGTTGAACCACAGAATCACAGAATGGTTTGGGTTGGAAGGGACCTTAAAGATCATCTAGATCTAACCCCCCTGCCATAGGCAGGGACACCTCCCACTAGACCAGGCTGCTCAGTGCCTCATCCAGCCTGGCCTTAAACACCTCCAGAGAGAGGGCATCCACAACTTCTCTGGGCAGCCTGTGCCAATGTCTGAAGACATGTTGAGTACAGCTCCTTGGTATCCACTTTTCAGGCCATCAGGGTGGCAAACACCAGATCTTCAAAGTGTTTAAAGCACTCTGCCTTATTGTGGCAGAAGTGGGTTCATGACAGTGATACCAGCTGCTCTCTATCACATGATAGATGCAGAATAAGCCTGGGAGCAGGTCTGAGGAGCAGGCACAAGAAAGCAACAAGTCTGGCTAGCAGGATTCAAGCAGTCATCTTCAGTATGTTTGGCTCCAACATACAACACAGCTCTTCAGAGCAGAAAGATCCAACTGAGTGAAAATCTATGAAATTGGGGGAAAAGCAAAACCACAGCCCAGGGACTCTGTCTAAAAACAACAAACAAAAGGCAGAGAGGAAATGCAAAGCCATGGATAATATTCTTGCTACACACCATACAAGCCAGCATAGGTCCTTAGGTTAAATTACAGCAGTCCCTTTCCCCCTCAGCCTCCATTATTTTGTTTCTAAATGCCCAGCAACAGCAGTGACAAAAATAGCTAGCAAAGTCTGTCAAAAATCTGGACTTCCCAAAGTTTTGCCAAGTCTTGTTTCGAGTGCAGAGAGCTCTGGCTGTTATTCCTCAATGCAGCACTGACCTTCTGGCTGCTCTGTCCTTCCCTCCTCTGATGGAAAGTTCTGGCATTAACAACCACACTGCCAGCCCTTCATTTTCCTAGCTGTGTGCCTCCATTATTATTTTTATTCCTTTTTCTGAAGCTGTTGCTTTGAAAGTGAGAATTCCTTTCTTTTGTAGTATTTCACACTTCACATTTCCTTTGGGGCTGAAGGACTGGGGAACGCTGGAAGATGCTTCTGAAGGGACATTGTCAGCCTTTTTAGGGTAGCCACACAGCAAGGAGGTCTCTCTCTGGGCTCACAGAGAGGGGGTCAGGCTCCCACCTTGGCACAGACACATGATGTGGGGCTGATACAGCTCCTCCAGTCATTCTCTATTCTGCAGGAGGCAGACTAAACTGTCTACAGCAAGGCAATCATCTTAATATTCAGCTTTGCTGCTGTGAAGGAGCTCACAGAAGACAAGAACATTTAGTGGTAACTAATTTTCGCAGTTTGTTCTGGGTGTATTTATTTATTTTCTGAGCATTGGGGTGGGAATTGCAAAGCAGAAGGCTCTGAGATGCAGTGAATCACTCAGGGGAATAAACAAATCCCCTCCCTGCTTCCAATTTCAGTTGATTATCCAGCTCGTTGCTATGCTTGCTCCCCCTACAGCCTTTTTCTTAGTTTATCCTTGGGATTTTGCTGACTTAGGAAACTACTGGCAGGCCACCATGGGTTTCATACAGCCATGCTGGTTGGTGAGGCAGCAATATAAATGCAGAAAACATTTTTGTCACTGCACCAAGCAATCCTGATGGGTTTGTCTAGCAGCACTGAAGATCTAATGAGTCACCCCATAAACTCATACCTAAAAAAAAAAANATGGGTTTGTCTTGCAGCACTGAGGATCTAATGAGTCACCCCATAATCTCACACCTAAAAAAAAAACCCCTCAAACCATATAGTATTTGATGCCAACAAAGACCTCTGTGGTGATTGCCTGGTTTACTGCCTTCTCTGCACTTTTTGGTTTATTTCTGACAAGGACACCATTGTCCAACCTGTGATGGGCAAGGAGTTTTATGAAGGCTTCATGTCAACTTCCCCTTCTTTTGAATTTAGCCCAATTCCTTCTCCCAGGAGGCAAGGGAGGCATACATCCTGCTGGTGTAGACATGATCAAGAAAACACAGATCTAGCCTGACCCCAGCCAAGCCTGAAGGTCCTCAGACACGTAGAGAGGAGATCTGAGGGAAAAGAGACTGACAAACACACAGCCACAAGATCTTCATTGTCTGTGTGGACTAAGCAGATAACTACACAGCCTCAGGTATAGACCTGAATTATACTTACAGTGTGGATGCAGTAGAAAATAGCCATACAAAGATATAAGTCAGCAGAATATTGCTCCAGCAACATTAATACTTACTTCAGGAGATGCTGTGAGTAGGAGACGGCCACTCTACCAAACGCTGGAACATCATAATGGCTTCGGCAGTCAGCACCCTTCAGATGAGCAATGGTAAACATCTATTTCACACATAAGTAATACACATGAACTTCAGCTTCTGCCAAGAATTTGTTCTACTTTGCAGGCAGGGAGCACTCAGAGTGCTCCATCATCACCACTGCTTGGCCACAGGGCTGTGTCTTCTAAGGTGGCTCTTGCTGAGCTGGCCGAGCTCACCATAACTATGCTCACACAGACAACTTTGGGGTGACCACCAACCCTCCCAGGCATCCCTCCCCCTGCCTAACCAGCTGGGGGGCCAGCAGGCCCCCCAGCCTTTCTCCTCCCACCATGTTCCTCAAGATATGCAACTCACCAGTGATGTCCCAGGGCAGCATCAGAAGGAGAAGCATCCCTCAGACCCCATGGGGGGGACTAAAAGTGGCTCCTGCCCTTCCCTGCTGCTGTTAAATAGGAGAGTGGGTGGAGGAGGCAAAGTGGGAACACCTGGGAGAGGGAGGGAGGAGTGAGTGTCCAATGGAGCCCAGGTGTTTTGTGTTTGAGGGGAAAAGGGGTAGAATAGGGGACAGAGGCAGGAAGAAAAAGAGAAGTACATGGGACCTGTTGAAAGGCAAATTGGAAGGAATGGAAGGAACCTGTTGGAGCATCCTGATCTAGTGGGAGGTGTCCCTGCCTATGGCAGTGGGGTTGGAACTAGATGCTCATTAAGGTCCCTTCCAACCAGAACTATTCCATGATTCTGTGTCCTTGGAGGATTCAAGTGCTGTCCACTTTGTCCTCAACTGTTTGTGTATACCATAAGCCCTGGGAACAAGGCATGGAAGATGGAAAATGCTTGGAAATCCACANTGAGTGTAAGATGTTCCTGCTCACTGCAGGGGGGTTAGACTAGATGGTTTTTGAAGGTCCCTTCCAACCCAACACTGTCTGTGATTCTATGTTTTCTATGATTCCTATGATTCTACAGAGGGGAGATTCAGTCTAGATATAAGAATGAAATTCTTTACTGTGAGGGTGGTGAGACACTGGAACAGGTTGCCCAGAGAGGTTGTGGAAGCCCCCTCCCTGCAGGTGTTCAAGACCAGGCTGGATGAGGCACTGAGCAGCCTGATCTAGTGGAGGTGTCCCTGCCCATGAGAGGGGGGGTTGGAGCTAGATGATCTTTAAGGTCCCTTCCAACCAGAACTATTCCATGATTCTGTGTCCTTGGAGGATTCAAGTGCTGTCCACTTTGTCCTCAACTGTTTGTGTATACCATAAGCCCTGGGAACAAGGCATGGAAGATGGAAAATGCTTGGAAATCCACATGCCAGATGGGATAAATGGCATCTCTCATCCAATTTTTTCTCCTTGTGATTCTGCTCTTTACATGGGCTCAGTTTTGCAAAATGCTGAAAAAGTTTCTCTCCCTTTCTCCCTCTCCACTTCAGCAATGTTGTGCTTCTTGTTTGAGCTGTAGGACCACAGGGGATTTCTCTTTTTAGCCCCATGAAGTAAAGGACTTTATGACATAACATGACTGTCCAAAAAAAGTGGAGAATGAATTTACCATCTGTCCCTGGAGTGATGAAACACAACCAGACCCAACCATAACTGTGTTTGTAACCTTAGACAGCTCTAATACACTAAGGAAATGGCAGTATGTTTTCTATATGTTTTAAATTTAGGGCTGGTCCTGTTTGTAACCAAGGCTGAATCCTTCTCCTTGCTGTTTTCCCTCAATTTAATATTCCTTGCAATAGGACTGTTCCTCTTAATGTGCCTAATGTGAAACACTCTTCTGCTGACAGTGGCAGGAGTCTCTGGCTGAGGCTACCCTGCACGTCGCCATGGAGTCTGATGGTTCTTGGAAGTTTGACACTGAAACAACATGTTGGGAGTAGTTACTGGGAAGGGTAAAGAGAGATAAATTATTTGGTTATAAATTATTAGATCTGGGCTGGCTCAGAATGGAGAATAATGCTTGCTATTAGTCTGGATGCTCAAGCATGCTAATTTTTTAGGAAACAAAAGAGGATCCTTTGTATACTCTTTGTATATTCTTTGAATAAAGTCAAAGCAAGTCTGCACTGTGCTGAAAGCCCAGGCTAGTAACTCCCAAACAGACTCCAAAACCCAAGTAGTGTTTTGTAGGATGTATGAGGGAGCACAATAGGATCCTGCTGGCAGGAGGGGGGCTCATCTCTGCAAGTGGGCTGCAAGCTGGAGGCCAGATCCCCAGGGCAGAGGCTGGCACTGTGAAGAGAGCAACATTGGCAGACAGGATGGGCTGGACTCATCTATCATTGTCATATTTTAATTGTTTTCTGTGTTGTACTGCTCATCTTTTAATAGGGCATGATCTGAAACATGCTTCTTCGTTGTGGGTGGCATGTCTCCCTGGTCCCCAGTTGTCTCTGTGCAGACTGATGTGGGGGACAGTGTGGGGAGAGGTTGCCTTGTAAGGACATGTCAGAAATGTCACTAGTGCTGAGCTGGAGGAACATCTCCTCTTCTTGATGGGCAATGAATTGCCATGAAGGAAAATGTCCCCTTAGGCTGTGGTTTCACAACTGAATTAACACTCTCTTAAAGACTGCCTTTCCAGCTGCTCAGTTCTGCTTTTTAGTCATGCTAGTGGATTGGGGAAATCATACAGTGAAAAAAACACTCCTTGTCTTATTTCATCCTAAATCAGGGATTTCCCCCAATCACATCCATTCCCTGAGCAGAACTGTACAACCAGATGCCCTGCAGTGGGCAGAACTGGAGGAATTTGGTTGAAGCATCTCTTGCCACCACATGAGACCTTCAAATGCCCTTTTCACAGAATCACAGAATATCAGGGATTGGAAGGGACCTCAAAAGGTCATCTAGTCCAATCCCACTGTGTAGCAGGAGTGCCCTAGCAGGAGTGCCTAGGAATGCATCCAGGAGGGGTTTGAATGTCTCCAGAGAAGGAGACACCACAACCTTTCTGGGACAGCCACACTCACCATGAAGAAGTTTTTTCTCATATTTCTGTGGAACCTCCTGTGCTCCAGCTTGCACCCACTGCCCCGATCCCTATCATTAGAGGTCTCTTGTTCTATCACTGAATGACACTGAGAAGAGCCTGGCTCCATCCTCCTGACTCTCACCTGACCTCCAATGACAGGACAAGAGGAAATGGGTACAAGCTGGAACACAGAAGGTTTCAAAGAAATGTAAGAAAAACTTTTTCACAGTGAGGGTGAGAGAACAGTGGCACAGGCTGCCCAGGGAGGTTGTGGAGTCTCCTTCTCTGGAGACATTCAAAACCCAACTGGATGAGTTCCTGTATGACCTGGTCTCAGTGTTCCTGCTCTGGCAGGGGGATTGGACTAGATGATCTTTTGAGGTCCCTTCCAATCCCTGATATTCTCTATGTGTGTGATTCTGTGTGTGACTGGCAGTGACACAAGTGAAAATTGCTGGCCTCAGAGATGCTGCTGGGGCTGATTTACTCTGTCTCCAGCAGAGGGGACATTCAGAGTACATTTGCCCAGCAGGTCCCTGTTTGTCAGAGTGGCTGCCATCAGCCAAAACACACTCAGGGATTCCCAGGGACTAATCATAAGGCTTGGTAATCCCCTCTGCACTGCAGCCAGCATGAGGTGTGCCACCAGCAGGATGGGATGCACAGCAGGTGGGTGTGTGTCTGTGTGTCCCAGCCCCAGCAGGCAGCTGACTTCAAAGAGCCCATGAAGCTTATGCAGGCCAGCAAGGAGACAATGTGCTGCTTTTTTTTTGCTGTCTTTGTCCTGTTCCCGGGGACTTTTTAATAGGGTCCAGGATGGCAGGACTAGGAGTAATTGATGCAAATGGGAAGAGGTGAGATTTAGGTTGCCCAGAGAGGTTGTGGATGCCCCCTCTCTGGAGGTGTTCAAGACCAGGCTTGTAAGAGGCCATCATCTAGTCCAACCATCAGCCTAACACTGACAAGAAACATCACTAAACCATATTGCTAAACACTAGGTCTGCCCATCTCTTATATACCTCCAGGAATGGTGCCTCAACCACTTCCCTGGGCAGCCTGATCTAGTGGGAGGTGTCCATGCCTATGGCAGGGGGGTTGGAACTTGATGATCTTTAAGGTCCCTTCCAACCCAAACTATTCTGTGATTCTATCCCATCATGCTCTTATTGAGAGAACTGATTCCCTGATAAGTGTATTCTCAGCTTGCCAGCTTGTCTTTGGTCCTGCACCCTTCCCCAGCTGCATGCCAGGCATTTCTGACTGGCAAGGAGACTCAGTTCTTTGCTTCTTGCAGATGAATTCTTCTCCTTCTTGTTACCACCTGACAGCTTGTGTGTTTGCTCCACAGCTTCTTGTCCTTTTCCTGTCTGTTTTTCACTCTGGTGGCCACAGAGGGCTTCTCTCCTCTCTGGTGGCCTGACTCCAAGTGCTCTGCACTCCATGCAGCATGTGGCCACTCTCTCCTGCTTAAATCCCACTTTGCTCCTACTCCTGAAGGTTGTGATTGAAGCAAGTTTTGCCAGAGAAGCCTTTTTTTTTGGCTCAGATTGAGTAAGTGCAGGGCGGTGAGGGGAGGAGAGGAGGTTTTGAGTACATAAGCCTTTCCTTACATCTGAAGCACAAGCTCTAATCTCTGAGCTGTCTGGCAAGAGAGGCTGCTGGATTTCANGTTTTCACTCTTTCACTACCTACTCCTGAAGGTTGTGATTGAAGCAAGTTTTGCCAGAGAAGCCTTTTTTTTGGCTCAGATTGAGTAAGTGCAGGGTGGTGAGGGGAGGAGAGGAGGTTTTGAGTACATAAGCCTTTCCTTACATCTGAAGCACAAGCTCTAATCTCTGAGCTGTCTGGCAAGAGAGGCTGCTGGATTTCATTGCACATGATGGGGAAAAAAAAATTAATGTTATGAGCTGTGTGAGGAGTAGTTCCTGGACCAATCTCACATTGACACAGCCTTCCACCCATGTAGCTGGGAATGGCAGCAGGAGTATCCCCACGTCATTTTTCTCCAGGAGTGCCTAAAAACCTCAAAACCCTCCCAGCAAGCAGAAGAAATACTAGCACAGATAGATAGACAGGGACCAACATGCTCCTATGGGAAAATCCTCCTGGCCTGAGATGTTTGAAACTTGTCATATAAAGGTCTGGAGGACGTGCTCCTGGCTTTGGTGGGTTGCTGGATGATATTCCATCCCTGGCTGTCTAAATGTCCACAAAATGTGCCCTTATCTGCTGCCACAGGAGTAAAGGGTCTCACTAATCCCTGCTGGGACTGTTTTTTTACTTTGATATTCTTGTGCTGCAACAGCTCTGGCTTCTCTACCCCCACTTTTTGCACAGCCTGGCTGTGCCTTAAGCCCTCTGTTTCCCAGAAAGGTTTGGGAGAACCTTACAAATCTGCTATTATTATTTTCCTTTTCCTTCTCATTTGAATTCCAGTTGGCTGCTGACTGAAAACACAAGAAGAGATCAGTCAGGCCTCAGCATATTCAAATTGGCACAGGTTTGTTTGTTTTGGGGCGTAAGCCAGGGTGAGAAAGCCAGAGCTTTGAAATGCTATTGGGATCACCTGGGAAAATACACATGCCTTTCATCTTGCCTCCTTCCCCCATGGGCAGAAGAGCTCACTGCCCCCAGCCGGGGTCCCAGACCCCTCCTCCTTTTTATCAGCAGTTAGTCCCTTGCTGTGCATGGGAACAGGTACTTAATGGTGGCCATATGACATGCAGTGAAAGTCCCAAGGGAACAGATGTTTCTCTTTCAGAGAGCTTAGGGAGCACTGCACAAGCTATGAAAAACCTTTCAGGCTTTCAAAATAAATGCTGGAATCTGCTTCTCTTGATCACATCTGGGAACACCTAACCCATAGCAGTGCTCCAAAAGAGGGACCTGAATACAGTAATACAGTTTTTAATTACATTTTTTTTTCCCCTATAGAAATTGCATGTCCACAGACAGGGGAGTACTGAGCACAGCTCATCAAGCAGTTCTTTTTTCTGTGTCCATAAAGCCAGTGGTTTTCTCCCTGTTATAGGAACTGAGGGTTGAACTCCCCACAGTGGAAGTAGCTCTGCTGTTCCTGCACACCAACACCAGTGTCACCTTTGTTTCATTTTCTCTTACCCCCCCAAATCCCTTGCTAGAGAATCACAGGGAAAATAATTTGCAGGAAATTTAGAGGGTCACATAAGCCATTTCACTGTTCAATGCTCTTTTTTCCATACAATAAAAAAACACTTCTCCCCTGCTTCTCCTCATTCAGATTTCTTCATCTTCTTTCACTCTTTTCACTCTTCTTTCCTTTGTTTCATTCAGGATTGTATTAGTTTTCAGAACACAGATTTGCTTCAGATGAGGGATTTGCCTTTCCTGGATCTTTATAGCCTGCATCACTGTTGTTATTAATACAAGTTTAGCCCTACAGCCCCAGATTTGAAAAAAAGTGGGTTTCAGCTGAGGAACAACATCCCAGATTCCCCTTTCCACAGTTGAGGAATGAAATGGTCCCTCTGAGGAGGGCACTGAATGTTTATACAAACTTTGCTGCCCAGCTGCAAGCTCAACTCTTTCATCTGCTTGGTCCAACTTTGCAGCCTGGAAGGTGTGACCCTGCAGGGAACTGAGCAGCTCCCAGTGGTGATGCTCCAGCAGTACCAGGGTGATATTCTAACAGTGCTGTCAGCTCTGCATGGTTCCTCACCTTCAAATGCAGGATTAGGAAGCAGCAGCCATGTTATGTGCTCCTGCAGGGCTGTTTGAGTGAGCTGTCAGGAGCAGGATATTTATTTGGGCATGAAACTCTGCAGATGACCCTTTGATTTTGCTTTCTTTTGGGTTTTCAGACTTTGGTTCCTAAATTCATGCATTCAGAGCAAGCTGGAGTGCAAGGCAGAGTCGATTCAAGGTGAAAAAACAAGCAAAGGGATTTAATCTTGATACTTTGTTGGCATCAATCACAGAATCACAGAATGACCCGGGTTGGAAGGGACCTCAAGGATCATGTAGCTCCAACCCCCTGCCTAGCAGGGCCACCTAACAAACACATTTACTAGATCAGGTTGCCCAGGGCCCCATCCAACCTGGCCTTGAACACCTCCAAGGGTGAGATTTGGGGCTGGGGAATGTTCCCAAGGGGGGGGACAAGGTCCTGGAGAAGGTCCTTGTGGGGTTCAGGGGGGAGATTTGGGGTCTCAAGGTGGAGATTTATCCCAGCCACTCTGCCTGGCTTACAATTGACCCCACTAATACAGGGCAACCTTGAGGTTTTCAAAGTGTGCTTCAAACCCTTGAAAAGCTCTCTGAATTTCTGTCCCATCTGCAGGGTGCTGCTGGCTCTCCAGGCAATGCCTAGCACCGTGCAGCCTTTTATTGTTCCCAAACCCCACTGCCAGCATCCCAACCATACCCTGTGCAAGTGAGTTTTGCTGCTGGTGAGCTAGCTTGTAGGGTAAAAAAGAACTTGAGGGTAAGATTTATGCTTCCCACCAGCCTTTTCTGTAAATCAGTATGAAGCAAAAATGACAGTGGGATGATCCAGCCAGAATTTATGTGTAACAAGAGGCTCCTAATGAGAGCCTCCTCCTTCTGCCTTGGAGCTGTGCCATTGTCCCTCTCTATATTGTTGTAGAAAAGCAAAGGAGGAGGGGGAGAAGGATCATTTAGCAAGTGAAAGGCACCTCTTGTATAGGGATACATGCATGGCACAGTTCAGCCAGGGTGAGCGACCAGCTCCTGCCAAGCCATGATGCATGAGGCAGAAAGGTCAACAGTTCTCCTTTACAAACAGCAAGAAAGGAGAAGGCAAGAAATGGTCTCTTAATTTGTGGGTTTTTCCCTCTACTTGTCAAGAAGAGTTTGGGCTGCAGTGATGGATGAGTCATCAATTAAAGCCAGACGCTTGCTCTTTTGTCTCAGTTCTTAAAGGGTCTGATTCAAATCCTGCTCAAGTCAATGGGAGTCCATCCACTCATGCCAGTTGATCCTTGACTGGGATTTTCAAGGCTGTGGAGCAACTGGGTTGGCCAGGTTAGCTTTTTTCATGATCAGGGTTGTGCTTCTTGGCTCCCCAGTTGCTGTCATTATCAGGCAGGGAATTTCAAGACCTGAGTGTTGCCAACTCTTGCTAACAGTTCCTTATATTTCTTTCCCTGATCCCTCTCCACACAGCTACTTGGATGTCCAGCAGTGAGCCATGCAGTGCAGCAGTTCCTTGCTCATGTCTTCCTGCTTATCTGACCATATATGCTGTTAATATTTCCTCTATGGCACTCAGCTCCCATGGTAACACTGCTTCATCAACAAAAGAATAGTTTGGGTTTTTCTGAGGAAAGGAATATTTCCACAGTTGTATTGCAGTATAAATTGCCCCTAATGGTTTGATGCCACGGGATCTGCACTACAACCTGCTCACACAGTCCTATAGAAGCAGAGGATCATAGAATCATAGAATAGTTTGGGTTGGAAGGGACCTTAAAGATCATTGAGTTCCAACCCCCCTGCCATAGGCAGGGACACCTCCCACTACATCAGGCTGCTCAGTGCCCTGTCCAGCCTGGTCTTGAACACCTCCAGAGAGGGGGCATCCACAACCTCTCTGGGCAACCTGTTCCAGTGTTTCACCACCCTCACTGTAAAGAATTTCTTTCTTATGTCTAGTCTAAATCTATCCCCCTCTAATTTATATCCATTGGATGTCTGGCATCACTCCTTCATTGAGAAGCACAACCAGCAGGTCAAGGGATGTGATTCTTCACTTCTACTCTTCTCTTGTGAGACCCCCACCTGGAGTACTGTGTCCTGCTCTGGAGGCCTAATACAGGGGGGACATGGACCTATTGGAACAGGTCTTATCAGATAGATGGAGCATTTCTTCTATGAAGAAAGGCCTTGGAGAGCTGGGGCTGTTCAGAATACTGTGGTCTTCCAGCACTCTAAAGAGGTCTGCAGGAAAGATGCAGAAAGACCATTTGTGAGTATGTATAGCAATAGGACAAGGAGGGACAGTTTTAAACCAAAAGAGGGGAGATTTAGATTAGATTAGATGGTGGTGAGACAGACACAAGTTGCCCAGAGAGGTGGAGGAGGCTCCATTGTTGGAGGTGTTCAAGGTCAGGTGTGGTGAGACCCTAATCTGGTGCAAGATGTCCCTGCTCACTGCAGGAGGGTTGGACTAGATGACCTTTGAAGGTTACTTCCAACCCATTCCTACACATTCTATGGTTCTATGACTGCACATAATGGCATAGGAAGACCAAGGCAGATATAGAGGCATGAAGAATCTGAAAGTGAAGTATGTGCTGACAGCAAGAGATAGCTTGTTGTCTCTAGAGTCTCTGCTCATACCTGGAAAATAGTCAGATTTTTCTCTTCCAATGTTCTGGGCTGGAGAGACACTGGAGTCACATAAGTGTGGAGATTTCCACCTCCACAGCCTAGACTTATCTTTGCTAGAGGCCTGGGCCAGACACTGACTTTCTGAGTTTAATTTAGAGGAATGAAGATATAACATGAATCTTCTTTGTCCTCCTGCGTCAGCCCCAGCTGATGAACATATTTCTACATAACATGGGCATGGCCAAGTTGTTCACTCCATGAAAGGTTATAATTAGAAACTGAACATATTTCCTAACATCACTGGTCTTGGTTGGACTGAGTAGAAACATCTCCCTTTAATATAGATATACAGTCTGTTTCCTTTGTGTTGTGGAAGCTGTGTGAAGATTGCTCCTCCTCAGTCTGGATGGAGAGGTTGGGAGCTGTGAGATTCTCTCACAGAATTGGCTGGAAAACTTTGATTGTTTGGTTAGAGCCTGTAGACATTGTCACATTCCTGAATGCTCACAGATTGGATGGTTTGTATCAGCTTGACATGAGCAGATGGTAATCTGGTCTCTGCTACATGTCTCCTTGGAGAGTTACTTCATTCTCAGCACTCTGCTGGCCCTCATCAGGACCTGGCAAAAAAAAGTTATGAAAAAAACCTGCTTCTTATGGGTTTGGAACAGAAGCTGGGTTTGTATTTTTCAATCAGCCTGTTTTCTTGCAATGATATTCATGGGAAGGACATGGTTGTGACTTCCATTGATGGGGTAGTTTGATGTTTTGATTCGGAGTGTGTGAAAGTATTTTGGAACTTAAAATGGCTTAGATAATAAGTAAATATTAAAAATAATTAGAAAGTCCATGGAGACATGTTACACCAAGAGCCAAGCTGACATTTGTAGCACTCATGTCTGTGCCATTCTGAAATACTGCAGCTCCATGGGGATTCTAATCCATACATTCTAATACCAGTAAATGTATGTGCACACATATTTTATAGAAAGGACTGGATGAAGTCCCAGAGCTGAAATTTCCAGAATCCTGTTTGTTAACGCCTGGGATCATGTTCAAGAGGTCAGAAGAACCCATATCTCCTGATCAGAACATGACCAGAGGAAGTCTTGGAAGTCTCTTTAGTCTTGGGGACTGTTCCAGTTGAGTGTTGATTTTGGATGATGGCAAAGGTTTAATAAATGCTGCAGCTGTAGAAAGCACACCCCCCCTTCACTGGAGAGTACAACTCTCCATGTCAACATATGATCTACATTTCCAGCCTGCATGTATCCAGGCTCCATGGCTCAGTCAATGGGGTGGACAGATCCAGAGCTTACTTTGGCAGAATTATTCTTCAGGTCTCTTTTAATTAGAACTCAGACCAGCATCCTGGAGATTGTGGGAACCTCATTAGCAGCACAAATAGAAACTTGAAGAGGCCAACTCAGTGGGAAAAGATGGCTTGCTAAGAACTTTACTTACCAAGAAGTTAACCTCTTGCAGAGTTTTGTCTCTTTGGTGCAGCAGAAGGGTTTATGGCTGGAATACAAAGCCTCTTACAATATTCCAAAAGCTGGATGGAATATTCCAAAGTAGTAGATAAAATCTTATTGGCCCAACAGACTCCAGTAATGCTTAGGTGTCTTCTCTTGGATTGATTTTAATTCTTGATATCTGTTTTGATTCTCTTTAAATGCTGATTGCTGATTTGCTGTCCTCATCCTTATCTCACTTGGCAATGTTATCTTATATTTTAATTCCCGTTAGTCTACAAAAAAATCTAAAGGCTTCTTTTTTAGTTGGACTAGATTATGAAATGAAATTAAATCTCTTGAGGTCCCTTCCAATCCCTGACATTCTGTGATTCTGTAATATTTAAGATGTGATAACAAGAGTTTAGACACTTAGCTCATATATAGACACCTAAATTTAATTCACATAATCTCAGATGACATCCCATCTATTATATCTTGAGAAGTTTCTAGAAAGGTCTTTCTGTAAAGGCTAAGATTCAGAACTAGGATGAAAAGAGAGCTATAAAATACGTTTTTCATGCTTGAATTATTGCTTAGTAAACACATGTACTTGTGTGTGTTTGTGAGAGCTGTTTTTCAGTTGTTCTCTTTAATTTTAGAGCTATGCTGAAGTGGCTAAAGAGACCCAGATCTGTTGATGAAAACAAGGCCAGGAAAGTCCTGGGGGAGTGATTGGTTGATCATTTCATTTCCCCATACTAGCCTCATGCTGGCAACAATTGTCATATATTTCAGAAGAGAGTATGTTTTAGTCTAAAGACATAATTATCCCACTAGTTTAGAGGATATAGAGAGGGAAAAAGAGGATGCTGTGCAAGGCATTTGACACTGTCCCGTATGACATCCTGGTCTCCAAACTGGAAAAGAATGGGTTTGATGGATGGAGCACTGGCTGGATAAGGAGCTGGTTGAATGGTGGCACTTAAAGAGTTGCAGTCAATGGCTCATTGTCCAAGTGGAAACCAGTGAGGAGTGGTGTTCCCCAAGGATCAGTACTGGGACCAGTGCTATTGAACATCTTCGTAGGAGATATGGACAGTGGGATGGAGTGCACCCTCAGCAAGTTTGCAGATGACACCAAGCTGTGTGGTGCAGTTGATACACCTGAAGGAAGGGATGGCATCCAGAGGGACCTTGACAGGCTGGAGAGGTGGGCCCAAGCCAACCTCA
>VZTY01007310.1:31549-47230 GCA_013400935.1 Turnix velox
AATCCAGAACACACCCTGTATTGCCAGAAAGAGAGCAGAGAAATAGGAATGGCATATCCCTGGAACCCAAGTGCAAATGCTGCTAATGCCTGTGCATCAGGATGTTCAGGCAGGTGCAGCCCACTGTGAGCATCCTCTGTGAGTCCCAGCACAAAGTGGTTTGGGCTAAGCACAGAACACTTTGCTGATCTTCCCAACCAAGGTCCCCAGAGCTCTAATCATTGGGCTAATGGTGGAGGTGAAAAGACAGCAATTTTTACTGTGAGAAGCTTTGATTTCCTGTGAATCACTTCCTACTATAAATCAGCTATAGGCAGCTGCATCCACTTACTCCTCGGGATAGAAAAATATACCCTGCTGCTAGACAGCAACACAGGCGCCAAAAACATCACAGGATCAAAGGGCACTGCCATTTATCCCAAGTAGAAACTAAACAAGCCTGTCAGCTTGCCTGGACCATTTGTTTATTTTAGCTGTGGACATCCATGTCCATCCAGCCTCAGAGGATGGATTTATCATCAGCAACATTTGTTCCACGTTTGAGCTCACTCTAAATGTCCCTTTCATTCAGCATCCTGATGGCTGGTATCAAACCTGCAAAGGGAATGTTTTCCAAGGGCTCAGCACTGCAAGAGGGAAACAAAGCTCTGGTCTGTGCTAGGGACTGTCTGACTAGATTATTGGAGAAAGATTTCTCCATTTAACAGGTTCTCTTCCTTGTTTTCCTTACATAACCCTATCAAGAGCATTGCCTAAAAAGGCTTTTGTCCAGAAATGGCCATAGCTGGAGTTAGTCTCAGCATGGAAAAAAATTTTATTTCTTTTCTCCCCATCCAGGCTTCTATGGAGAGAGTAGATTTGCAGTTTGTCCCCATTGAGAAAGGTTGGTACCTCCTCTGAATCTCTCAGATAGTTTTGCAGTTTGTCCCCATTGAGAGAGGTTGGTACCTCCTCTGAATCTCTCCCTGAACTTCCCAGAACTGTGGAGGTTTTCTCTGGAAGCCCAAAGTGACAGTTGGGTATGTCTGGAAAAGGTCAAACATCCTTCTGGGTTCCCAGGAATAGACCTGCCAAATCCAAGTGATGTTTTGTGTTTCTTTCCCCTCTATACTATGTAAACTCAACAGAGGGCACGGGAGCTTTGGCCTTTTTTTTCTGAGAGATTGAAGTGACAGTTATTTTTTATGATTCTATCTCTTTGGCTCTGAGAGCGAGGATGTTTCAAAGGATAGAGGAAAAGGATTGGTCTGTAAGTAGAAGAGTTTTAGCATCACAGTGTCTCCTTGTCTTCCCAGTCCCCCCCCGTTCTCTTGGACAGTGTTGCTCTTTCATCGATGTGTTTGTGAGAAGAAAACAGCCAGAAACTTCTCCATATGGATAATAGAGCAGCCAGAAAATTAGGCAACTCTAATTACACCAACCCTTCTTTCTTGTGGGGTAGTGGCATATGCAGAGTAGAGCAAAATGAGTGTTTGTCAAATCCTGAGGCTAGCTGCCTTTCAGTGAGGCTGTGTGGGTCCAGGTAATCACAGAGCAGAGCTCTGTAATTGCAGGCAGCATTTCAAAGCTGTCTGGTATCTGGGGTCTTCTGAAAATACCACCAAAGGTGCCTATGTTAATTGACCTCCACATGAATAGGAAGCCTGTTTAAAAATCCCCATGGCAGTCTTGCAGAAAAACATCCCTCCACTTTGAAGCAGAAGTGCTGAAAGGACACTTTCTCTCACACCTCCAACAGAACGTGCCTGTGTGCATGGAGGAATCAGGCTGGAGATGTGGGTGCAGGTGGCTACTTGGCCATGGTCACACCAGCCCACTGTCTCCTAGCACTGGGGCTGACTCTGTGGTGCCACAGGTCTTTCTGTGCTACTCTGTGTACATTTCATCTGGATCTGTCATAGACATCCATCAGAGCTGGATGGAGAGAAGGATAGATGTCACACACGGAAGGGTGGCCATTTATCATGGAGGAATGGATTTCCACAGGATCTGATTCCAAAGGTTCCACTGACCAGTCATCATTGAGCTCCTGTCTAGCTTCCCAATTCCTCCTGGAATTAGGGACTGAGAGGTACATATTGCTCTTAGAAGTTTAGATCCTATGGCTAGCAGCAGGGACATACTTGGATGTCAGCAGATCCACCACACAGGTGGATGATGTGTATCACAAACATTTCTCACTCTTCACTTCTTTTTCTCTTCTTGCAGGAAGGATGTGAGGCTGTGAATGGCAGTGGTGATCTGATGATATTCTGACTTAGGCTCTTGGAATGAGTGATGTGAGTAGTATTTCATACTCCCTGTAGTGTGAACATGATATTTTTACAAAAAAAAAAAAATTCAATGTGAACTTCTGGTCATCATGGCCAACAGTAAATGATTTCTGATTCCTAAAGCACAGACGTGGTGAAACAAGGCCTCTTGCCCTTTTAAACTGCTCAGATCACATCCACTGTAGGCTGCAAGTGTGCACTCTGTGCATGGGAAGAGGACATTCTGCATCTGAGCATGGAAAATGTTTGGAGAAATAGAGATACAGAAAATCAGGCTGCTGTTGTTGAGGCAGAACAATAACATTAAAAATCCCTGTTATGCTGTGGGCTCAGAGTCAGTCATATGATACAAACAAAACTCTGTGTGCTGCTGCAATTCATCAGTATTTCAGGGAAACGGTACTAAAGAGTGATTATATTAAATTGCACTTTTGCTGCTCCACAACTGAAATCCCAAGAGCCCCAGTTATGCACTGAGGACAACAGAGAAGAAAACAGCAATGTCAGGAGTCTATTGGGAGGTGGGATCACTAGTTCCTGCTACTCATCAGAAATGGGAAGACACTAGGTCTCAGAGAAGATCCCCTCTCCCCATTCTGCTCTGCAAGTTGCCTGCTGAGCTCTTTGGTGATGGACACACTGGTCTGCAGAAGTACTATGGCCACTGGAGCCACTACCTTCATCTCCTCTGAGCTGTACTCAGTGGGAGGAAACATGGTCTCTGATTGCCATCAACAAATGGTATCTAAGATGGGGAGCAGAGCCCGTGGCTCATTCTGAGGAGTATTTTCTTTCTGCCACACTGCAAACCCCATCACTGCCTTTGCCTCTGATTGCCCTTCAAGGGGAGTGGAATCTGCCCAGTTTGACAGTCTAACCCCTTGCACTGAGGTGCTGGGATCAGAGTGACTGCACCATACAGCAGGAATTAGGATACTTGCTCATCTTGCTCTTTCACCTGCATTTCTCTAGTTCCCTGCACACTGTGACCTGCTGCCAAGGTGCTTGGATGGCAGAGTGGTGGAAACTTCACAGTGGAGAGGATGATGTGGGATGTATGTGCTTATAACATCACATATTGCCAGGAGGTACCACTGGAAGGGCTTTGAGAGGTCATGAGTGCTGAAAAGGAACAGCAATTATCATTCTGTAGGAACCTCCTACATTTTTGTCAAGGTGAGGACCTCCAAAGGAACCCTACCCACATAATTTGCTGTCTGCCTGAGCTCTTCTTTTAATATCCTTCAAAAAGAGTTCACAGAGTTCCCTACAGCCTCAAGTCTCAAAACCCTTTTTTCTTTAAAACCTACCTCCTCTTGCCTCCTATCACCTGATAAGTGATGTGCTTCTGACTTGCCACTTAAACCTATGTAACTGAAGTTCCCCTCTCCTTAATTTTGTCTTAAGAGATTTTAAAAAAGGGGAAAATCCACTAAAAATAAAACTAGAATGGGGCTAACCAAGAGGGAGAAAAAACTTCCACTGAAATTTTAGTGGAGTTTTTGCACGTTGACTGTTCCAAATTGTTGAGTTTTTGGAGATGAGGTCCCAGGTCTTAGTTCTCTGTTTGTGTATCTGTAGAATATAAAAACAAACCAAGCCCAATTCCTTCAAGGGGAGAGTGGTATGAGCAGGGACCTCTCCCCCATTTCTGGGAAGAAGGAATGAGGTCCTGTGGGGTAGGCGTGGGGCTGTAATTAGGGTCAAGAACATTCTGCTGCTGGCAGGATGTACTGTATGGTTCATCAAGCAATGGGAGGCTGACCCATCTCCCTACAACAGAATGTAAAACATTTTTCAATGTGTAGTAATTTGTGCTTGCTCTGATTCTGACTCTGATAAGTCTTGTGTATGGTGCTTCAGCTGTTTTAGGAAAGAGAGCCTATTTTGCCTTCTCTAAATGCAGTCAGGAGGCAGGGGAAACCAAAGCCATTGTCATAGAATCATAACCCTTTGGGTTGGAAGGGACCTTAAAGATGATCTAGTTCCAACCCCCTTGCCATGGGCAGGGACAACTCTCACTAGATCAGGCTGCTCAGTGCCATGTCCAGCCTGGTCTTGAACACCTCCAGAGAGGGGGCATCCACAACCTCTCTGGGCAACCTGTTCCAGTGTTTCACCACCCTCACTGTAAATAATTTCTTTCTTATGTCAAGTCTAAATCTACCCCCTTCCAATTTGCAGCCATTATTTCCAGTCCTCCCATCATGTATCTTATTATAAAGTCCTATCCCTTCCTTTCTGTAGGTTCCCTTCAGGTATTGATAAGATACTATGAGGTCCCTCTGAACCTTCACCAGGCTGAACAACCCCAAATCTTTCAGCCTGTCCTCACAAGGGAGGTGCTCCAGCCCTTTCATCATCTTCCTGGCCCTCCTCTGGACCTGCTCAATGTCCTTCATAATTTGAGGACTCCAGAACTGGACACAGTTCTCCAGGTGGGGCCTCACCAGAGGGCAAAATCATCTCTCTTGACCTGCTGGTCACACTTCTCTTGATGTCCTATCACTGGGATGAGGAATGTTTGGTGTATCTTGATCTTTTCTGTACCTGTTTCTTACAATCAACTTTCATATTTCCACATCCATAAAAATTACTGCTGAATTCAGAGATTAATTCAAATTTTCCTTTGTGTAATAGCAACCAAGAGCTTCATAACAGGCTGATGGATGTCTGGAAGGCCAGGAACAGCACTGCTAGGAAGAGTCTGAGAAAGTAAATCCCATCCATCACGCCTATGGTGCTAAGATAACACTGAATTTTTTTTTTTAGAAGCTTGTGATGTGTACAATCTGAATGTACCTTTCTGTGGCATGGTCTGATTCAGTAATTGGGTCCCTGCAGTGCTCAGAAGGGTGAGGTGTATTGTCAGCTATTTATACACAGTTTTGCTCATGCTGAAGAGACCCAGTCACAGGCTGCTCCAAATGAAAGGATATTTGTGTGCCAAAAGCCAGCCCCATCACAGCTCAAGACAAGAGCCCTCAGATGATGACAGAGTGAGGAGAGCAATGAAATAATGAGAAAGTATTGAATGGCCAGAGGTCTTAGCACATGACTGGCCTTATTCACTCCTTTCTGTAGGCATCTTGGAAAGGCACAGCCTGAGAAGGGAGCTCACAATGCTCACAGTGTAATTCTCTGGAGCACAAGGAATGACTAAGAAGTTGTGTAAAAAATAAAAATTAAGGGTAGAACCAAGTCAATAGGCCAAGGGAGGAAAGGCTTGAAAAGGAAGAGAATGTGATCACAGCTAGCTGCTTCAAAGGGACTGGAAAGATGCAGCTGGAGAACTGGTTCTGAGGTTGGAATAACAAGGAATCTGCCCTTGAGATGGAGACAGCAGAGTGAGAGCTGGACTGGGGCGAATCTAGAATAGAAACCTGAGGACAGGGACTCTGACTGTGATTGTCATGAGGGATTAGCTGAGAGATAAAAGAGACATGACAGCTGAAGAAGCAAGAAGAGATGCAGGATGGAGCACAAAGGGAATGAGGTGAAGAACCAGGCACCTGCACCTCGGTGAAGTCAGAGATGGAGGAATTGTGTGCAGAGGCAGTGCCAGATCTCTTGGATCCAGGACTGAGGGGCAGCAAGATAAGAAAAAAATCTTAACCATCTGACCCTCTCTGGCCTTGAAGCCACACAGTCCCTACACTTAGACAGGAGAATGCTATGAAAATTAGGTGCTGCAGGTGTACACTGGGACTCCCTGTGTAGATCATTGCTGCCCATAGAAATGTGGAGAGCTGGAAGATCCCATCTAGCCCTTTTGCTGGTGTTAGACTGAGTGGGAAAGAGGATGGCATGTCTTTTCAGTTGCCAGGAGAGAAGTGATGTTGTGATTGCCTCTACAACTTGCCACAAAGAAATCAGGCAAAGCTGGGAGGTCAAGCCTTTGGCCCCAGAGACACAGGGAGGACTTGTATAGTTCAGCTGATCAGTGCATCCATCCTTCCTCTTCCCCTTTTCCAAACCCCAAATGCAGCAGGTGCAATGCAAACTCAGGGCCACATGTGTCATCCATGTTCTCATACCCTCCAGGCCGTGTCCATGCCTTTTGTCAACAGCTTGAGCATGTCATGGAGGGCTGCAGAGGGCATGCATAAGACAGGATTGTGTCTTGTCTCCTCCCTGCTCACTGCCTCCATCCCCTACCTGCTGCAGTGGCACTGCTGAATGCTGCTGAGGCAAAAAATGGCCTCTTACATTCTATCATCTTTTAGGGAAGTGGCCCTGAAGAAGGAATACGGGGAGAGAATGATCATTTTATTCTGGTCTGCAGGATGGATGGGCATTTTTGTTCTTCTGAGAAGTTCAGACCTGCCCTGCCCTGTTTTTCTTGTCACAAAATGAGTCTCTTTTCCATTTTCCCCATTGTCTTTTGCTCTCACTCTGTTCATCTGGAGGTGGAAGGTAATGGGGGGTTTATCTCACCAAAATCAAAGAAAATTAAATTCTAGGGGAGAAAAAAAATCCCATGAGAAGCTAAATACAACACTTGATTTCTCTTGCTGTTTCCTTCACGAACTCTCCTTCTTCCCAGCCAATACAAAGAAAACAGCCTCTAAGATTTCTCTTGGCAAGCAGAGCAATATGCCCTAATTAAACAAACAAGCACTCAATGTCTGTGCAGCTTGGTGGGTCATTGGGGTTATTTCTCTAAGGCCAGCTTTTCAGATGCTCAGTCTCACCTCAGTCCCTGCTCTGAGCATTTTCTGTCACACTCGTGAACTTAGCTGATGTCAAACTTACAGGCTTACTCCATCAATCATGCTGATAGGCAGTCACTGGTGTCACTGGGAGCACTGTGGCCCTGATGTGGTCCCTAGCCAAGTTCAGGTTGTTGACCTGCTGAGACTTGCTAGAGGGGGTAAAGGACATAAGATCAAGAAGAAGTTATGGGTCAAGCTGTGCTGATAGGAGCATGGGATAATACTCATCAATGCACCCTTCTTCACCTCCTTCTTCACTTCTCTCTTGCACGAGCCTTTTCAGCATTGCCCTGCCCATTTCCCTGCTCTTACATCACCCTGGAGTCAGGCTTCCAAAGCAGAAATGCATCCAGGCTTTTGTCTGCTATCTAAAAGCCTCATCCAGCTGTCAATGAGATTTATTGAACAAATAGTGGTATGGAAACTGTGACAGATGAGCTCCCCACAAAAATCATTCACGTCCATACAAGAAAATGAGCTCTGTAACCCCTTTCAACTTCCAGAAACTTTAGTAGCAGGAGAGGCAACAGCTATTCACCTCCTCAGTTATCCAGAGAATACAGCAAATTGTGACTCCTAAATATGCAAGTTCAGTAACCTTGTGGGTGGGCTTGAGGAGCTGTCACCTTTCTCTATCCTCTGGGGTGAATGCAAAGCCAAGGGCCCCATCTGCCACCCAGACCCAGAATGAGGTGTCCAGGTGACACTGTAGCTTTCTCTAACTCCAATTGCAGTTTAATCATAGAATCACAGAATAGTTCAGGTTGGAAAAGACCTTAAAGATCATCCAGTTCCAACCCCCCTGCCATAGGCAGGGACACCTCCCACTACATCAGGCTGCTCAGTGCCTTGTCCAGCCTGGTCTTGAACACCTCCAGAGAGGGGGCATCCACAACCTCTCTGGGCAACCTGTTCCAGTGTTTCACTACCCTCACCATAAAGAAATTCTTTCTTATATCTAGCCTAATGTTATGTCTATGTCTAATCCACTCCAGTATTTCCAAAGCTTTGGCATGGACAGCAGTGCTGCACAGGTATCATCATGATCTTACCAACTTTCCCCAGCATCTCTTCAAGCCACAGAGCACCTTTTTTTCTCCCCTCCTTTTCTTTATTCATAGAATCATAGAATCATAGAATAGTTTGGGTTGGAAGGGACCTTAAAGATCATCGAGTTCCAACCCCCCTGCCATAGGCAGGGACACCTCCCACTAGACCAGGCTGCCCAGTGCCTTGTCCAGCCTGGTCATGAACACCTCCAGAGAGGGGGCATCCACACCCTCCCTGGGCAACCTGTTCCAGTATTTCACCACCCTCACTGTAAAGAATTTCTTTCTTATGTCTAGTCTAAATCTATCCCCCTCTAATTTATATCCATTGTTTCTAGTCCTCCCATCCCATATTATGTTAAAAATTCCTTCCCCTGTTTTGTTTCCCCTCCTTTTTTGTTTCCCCCCAGGACAGCAAATGTGAACCTCCTGTTGCCAGCTGTGTTCCTGCTCAATCTGCCAGAGGAGTAATACTGTGGAAAAGCATCCTCACTGGAGAGGCTGCTCTGCAACAGGAATCAATCAGGTCCCATCTCTCCAGCCAAGATGCTCAACCATGTAACATTCTGTTTCTTGCAACCAGCCCCCCCTTGTTTAGCAATGAGGGGAATTTCCTCAAGTCTTTTATGGACCTGTTCCTGCAACACAGCTCTTCAGCTGGTGAGGAGATTGTGTAGTGATGTGTCAAGTGGCAAGGGGAGGGGTGGGTGGTTTCGTCACTTTTTCCATTATAAAATCCCTTTCCCCCTGCCCCTGCCCTTCCCTTCTCCCCCAAGGATCACTGCAAGTTGACACAGAGTCACAGTGGGCTATTCAGAGGCTTGATCACATTCCTGTCTGAAGCAAAGCCTGGCAGGTTATTTTTAACATTTATACACATCTGAACAATGTGAATGTGGTCTGCTGTGCTGTGTGAGCCATGAGGACTCCAGACACCAGGGGCTGAAAAGGGAAACAGCTTTTAAATATTAAGTGGGAAGCACTTGACTGACCTCTTCTTGATGGATGTGTCTTCAGCTGGGACCAGCGCCAAGATAATGTCTCTGTCACCTCCATTGTCATTGGCTTAGGTCCCTTCTGACTCTCAAGAAAGGAGAGATGAGAATGTGCTCTGCCTCCAGGTCACTCTCAACTCCTTCCTGGTGTGGCCAGATCTCTATGACTGAAATGCCAGTGATTCAGGAGGACCTGTACACTCTAGGAACTAGAGGGTTGCAGGCTAGGACAGAGCCCAAGTATGAAGAGGTGCTGATATATGTGGGAGCTTTGCTAGGTTGAGGTTGAGGCAACCACTGGCTATCTTCAGTAGAAGATGGTGTTGACTTGGGTGTAGTTAATTGTGTGCATGTTTCCAGAGGAGAACATTGGATTTGTAGAAGCAGCCTGGCTGGAGGCTGAGGTTGTCTTGCTGCTAGCAAGTGGTGGGATCAGAGAGGTGTTGATAGAGGACTACAGATTGCTCAAGGTGACCTGGACTGCTGCATAGTGTGCACCTTTCCTGGCCTCACATGATGCTCCTGTCCTTGCCTCAAGGAGCTGGACATCCCAGTAGTTGGAATGGAATATGTATCCATTGTGCCAGATATTATCACAAATGGTTAAAATAAAAATGGTAAAATGCAGGAGAAAAGACATTAGTGATACACAAGCCATAAATCACCAAGCTTTTTGGAGGTAAGACAACAGCTGTTAAGTGAGGAAGGAAGTTCTTTACTAGGTGAAGTATTTTTAAATTATTTCTTTCACAGCTGCTCTTTAATTTCTAAATTCTTCCCTCCATCAGCTATCTGAGTAGGAGGCAGGACACTCAGGGTGGTTTCTGCTGGATCAAAGCTGCTTCCTCTGGCTTTGAACACCTTGCTGAATTTTGACTATGTTTGAAAAGAGTGTGAATGGCCAATGGAGAAAAAAATGTAGTTTCTGAAGCCATAGGTGAGCTGTGGCAGCTGTTCCCCTGCTGTGTGTGGAGAGCACAAGCTGTGATGATCTGAGGTTTATGCCAATGGAAAGTGATGAATCTTTCCCAATACCACTGTCAGATAAAAGGATGCTTCTGGATCTGCTCTGCTTCTGTGTAGTGATTTGTGAAGTTGGGGCTTAAGACTGAGGCCAGACATATGTAGAGACTTCTCCTCTTCTTGATGTGAGTTTCACCATTTAATTTTCCAGTGATGTTGCTTCACAGTAAGTCAGAAATTTAGGCTGCAGATAGAAGGGAAGAGATGGCTTTTGAAGGGTTGTGATGCCCCAATGTGCTCTCTGACATGAAAGCAACTTCCTGCAGATGTCAGGTCTCCTGTGTGATAAAATTTGGGATGGCTAAAATGAAGGAAAAACCCTTTAAACTTTCAAATTAGAGGAATGTTAATAAGGTTGGATAGGGGCAATGGAACACTGTGGCTGGAAAATAGCACTCTGCAGTACTACACAGAGCTGTGATGTGAGGAACATGCAGACCATAGCTTGCCTTCAGGACAACATGCTACCTTTTATGTTTTGGACTCAAACTGCTCTTTCCTCAAGCTCCCTACTCTATGAAAAGTTTGCAGTACTTCTCACTTTAAACTGCAAATACTCCAGTTTCTAAGAAGAGTTGCATTAAGGTGTGGACACTTGTGAGTGTTCTCTCAATGAAGGTCTCACACTCGTGCTGATGAAGGCTCCCTGAAGTGATGAGATGTAAAGGAGTTGAATGGCATTCTTGAAATATTTATAATGAATATATAAGCATATACCATTATTTTTTTGCCATCTACTGCAGGATTCTACACACCAAAATAGAATATATGGTCAGTGGAATGAAAGATTTAACTTTTGTCTTCTGAATACTAGTGATCTGTGCTATTTTGGGGCTCAGATTCAACTCAACCTGCCATTGACATAGGGGACATCTGCTATGGTCTGGCAAAAGCCAATGGAGTTATGTTAGTAATAGAAACCCCAAACTTCTGCATGGGTGGCCCAGTTTGGCTGAAGCTGCTAGCAAAGCAAATTAATTCTTTCCTGATACTGTAATGAAAAGCCCTTGGTCCCATCACAGGAAATTTTTTCCCATTGAGAAGTATTATACAAAAGGTTATGTCTATAATAATAGTAGTTGTATCTTTAATAATCATAAATAACTTCTACAGGGATGTGTAGGACCAGGGGGAGTAACTTTAAACTGAAAAAGGGAAGATTTAAATTAGATATTAGGAAGAAATTATTTACTTAGGGTGGATGCCCCATCCCTGTAGGGGTTTGAAACCAGTCTGGATTGGGCTTTGAGCAACCTGGTCTAGTGGGAAATGTCCATGGCATGTGGGGTTGAACCAAATGATCTTTGAGGTTACTTCCAACCCAAACCACTCTGTAAATCTGTATGATGGAGTTCTTGATGCATCTGGGACTCTAGGCTGAGTGCATCTGTAGGAAAGAGGTGGTGTTCTGGGTGGGAGGGCTATCTGTCTCCTCAAGTTCCTCCCAGGGAAGAGGCTTGGGCATCAGCAGGCTTTGACTTCAGCAAATTGGACATAAGCAGGGTTGTCAGAGCTGAAATGGATACTACATGGGGTTGGCTTGTTTAGGATCTGCTCAGACCTGTGCAAGTTAGCTTGTTACCTTCCAAATTCATTTATCTCTTCACTGTATTCAAGCTGGTTTGTCTTCAGCATTCAACAGCACCACTTAGCAATCTGCCTTTAGTGAAGGTTGGTACTGAGCTACTAAAGCAGCTGTCTGCACATCTGCCTAGTTGGGGAAGAGAATGCAGAAAGGACTCCCGTGGTATTAATTTGGAGAAAATATTTACTCATTTTTGTAGATAGCATCCTTTTGGGAAACAACATGCCTATCTTCAGAATGAAGGTCCCTTGTGTGCAAGCTCATTTACAGAAAGAAATGCAGGAGCAAGAATGTTATGTTAAGCTGGGAGCCTATGTGGAACCAAGTAAAGCTAAAAATAAATAAGGTATTTTTAATCTCACTTTAAGAAGAAGTATCTCAGTGGTACTGAACCCAGCTTGCAAATGTGGAGGGACAAAAAATAATGAAATGCAAAATAGTTTCTACTTTCCTCCCACTCATCCCCACATCTGCCAGTGGTTTCTGATGTGCTCTGGTGTGAGGCCAGACTTTGTAAAATCCAGGCCAGCTCCCCAAAGGACAGGATTTTAGCACATATCTTTATATGTCAGTGATAAAAATGGAAAGTATGAATGGGGAGGGCAAGAGGTGCCAGGATGATGTGAATAGTGGAGGGACTGGATTGGTGAAGGCTACTCCAGGGAAATTCATGGATAAAGAATTAAGCCCTGAGTGGGAACATCTGAAACAAGTCTGCCAGGGATGTCTTTTCCCTTCCCTATCCTGCAGCATGCACAGTGTTTTGGGAATGCTCTCATTGCCACTTTCACCTCATTAGTGCCCACAGCTTCTGTGACCACAGCACATGCCTGCTGCCTGCCAGCAAGCAGTAACCCCAAATGTTCTTTTTAGACATTTTTACTTGGGGTGAAACTGGGAGTTGTACTAAGGAAAAAAAAAGAAACAGCAAATGTTCTCCAGGAGATCTGGCCACAGAACAACCACCAGAGCATTGCAGTGTCTCCATGCAGTCTTCCAGCAGCGTTGGTGGTTAAGCTGCACAGGGAATATTTGAAATGTATGTAGGAGCTCAAGTTCCTTTTCACACTGGCTAGTTCATTTGAAATCTGGCACATACTTGGGTTAGTGTTTAACACTTGAGTTTCTGACCCTGGCTGAGTGGTTTACAGCAATGGAGGTCTGCAGCTCCCCATATAAAAGGAAGGAGATGATGCCCATGACAGCTAGATAGCTAGATCATAGGAAATCTCCAAATGATGGAGCATCTCAGCTGCAGGGAATTATTGGGCTGAGAGGGACTGGTGAATGTTCTCACTTCTTTTGCCCAAGTAGACAAATCAACTTGAGCTTTCCTAGAGCAGCGACTATGAAATCCAGAGTGCCAAAGCCTCAGTCTCTGCCCCATGTCTTCATTTGCACCAAATCATTTGGCTAAGTTCTCCGGAACAATTTTGCATGCTCAGCAGGAAAAATGAGGAGCTGAGCAAGAAGAGGTTCATCTCAAACAGGAGTTTGTTGCTGCCTTTTGGCTTCTGTTGACTTCAGCTCCCACCATTTCCCTGTCTCCTCCTGAATTATAAGTTGTGGCATTGCATGGAACTAACTCAGTCTGCAGATGTTTGCAGTCAATGTTTTTCCAAGTCTAGCTGGTCTCTGTACTTTGATTTCAAAGCTCAAATGTGCTTTTCAGGATTTACCATATCTTTAATGATGTGTATCAATGTTGAGCCTGTAGAGGATATGGATTTATTTTTCTGGTAACTAAATACTCTTTTAACAATGAGCATTGGCTTTCTGAACACCAGTCCAAACCATGTATGAATGGTGTCCCAATTTAGACACAACTCTTTGTCTGTGAAATATTCTGGGATGATGTTTCTGGAAAAGTATTCCTGTGGCCACTGTTGTGCCAATGTTTTAATACATCTTTTAATAAACTGTAACTGAAGAACAGAGTGTGGAATTCATCAAATGGTTTGTTGTACCTCACTGGGGAGCAGGGTGTTACAGTCAAAACCCAATGCAGCTGTTGCAATTGCTGCCTGTAATTCAGCCTCACCAAAATATTGACTATTGTTACTTCTGCCCCAACATGGAAAACATTTAGTTTAGTATCAGTGCTGGCAACACTCTCATTGCTGAAGTTAAGACTCTGGAGTAGGTTTAGTGAGTTCAGCCCCCACGGATCTAGAGGGGGGAAAGTGGCTGGAAATCTCTCCCTTCGATATACACAGCAGCTTTCAAAATGCCATGCATTCCCTCCTCATCATCTGTTCCTCATAGAAAAAGGGGAAGAGTTATTATGAGAGAATAATTAAGCCAGCTGAAAAGAGTAAAGTGTTGGCAGACTGCAAGCTCCCTGCACAGACCACACAACAGCTTGCTAGGATCAGCAGAAAGGGCCGAGAAGCCCTGGGGGAGAAGCGGGAGGGATGTTGGACCCTTCCCTCACCCCACACTGCAGCACCAATCCAGCTGGGGCTGTGCCACTGCTCCTCTCCACATTCCACTTTGCTTCCTCTCAACACTAGTTTCTATAGCTGGGGAGAACTCTTATTTGGTATTGGGGAACTGTTTTTCACCTTGAAAATTCACAGAATAACAAAATATCGGGGATTGGAAGGGACTTCAAAAAATCATCTAGTCCAATCCCTCTGCCAGAGCAGGAACACCTAGATCAAGTCATAGAATCACAGAAGGTTTGGGTTGGAAGGGACCTTAAAGGTCATCTAGTTCCAACCCCCCCGCCATGGGCAGGGACATCCTGCTCTAGATGAGGTTGCTCAGAGCTGCAGCAAGCCCGGCCTTAGATGCCTCCAGGGAGGAGGCCTCCACCATCTCTCTGGACAACCTGTTCCAGTGTCTCACCCCCCTCATGGTGAACACTCAAGTCCTTCCATTTTTCTCCCCAGTTTGCCTCTAGGCAGGTTCCACACACCCCTCTTTTCCCCCATCTCCTACCTCTGCCTCACACCAACCCTTTTCCAGCCCATTTCCCCCCAAATTCCCCACACCTGGGTTCAAGCGGGGACTTCTGCCCTCCCCAGCTGTTCCAAATCAGCCCACTCTCCTATTTAACAGCAGCAGGGAAGGGCAGCAGCCACCATTTACCCCCCCGTGGGGCCTGAGGGATGCTCCTCCTGGTGTCTCT
Source organism: Turnix velox (assembly GCA_013400935.1). Lineage (NCBI taxonomy): Eukaryota > Metazoa > Chordata > Aves > Charadriiformes > Turnicidae > Turnix > Turnix velox. Next base: position 46,323 of record VZTY01007310.1, read on the forward strand.
GCTGCAGGACATCACTGGTGAGTTGCATTTTCCAAGGGGACACGGTGGGAGGAGAAAGGCTGGGGGGCCTGCTGGCCCCCCAGTTGGTTAGGCAGGGGGAGGGATGGGTGGAGGGCAGGGTGATGGCTTTGTGTTTTCCCTCTTGTTTCCACAGTTGCTCTGGTTGTGACAGGAGGATTTTGTCCAGGAGGTAAGTAAGACTGTAATCTTGCTCTGCTACCTCAAGTCCTAACAGTGACTACTCTTACTTGGTATTTCACAAAAGGTTTTCAAAGCCTTCAGTATGGGAAATGTGACCAGACCTATAGCCTGCTTGTATACTGTCCCCAGCACCAAGAAATAGGACCAGTGAGAATTATACCAGCAGGATTAGTACTCCCCTGCTTGTTCCATTTCTAATTTGGCCTCACCAAGATGGAAGCTGTAGCCTTCTAGCAAAAAGAAGACCCCTGCCTCATCTCTTTCCTTGGATTATTTTGGAGAATTCAGGACATGGAATTTCAACACAATCCTATAAAATATTTCAGATTTGAGTAGCAGTGACAGAGGGTTGGCACAGTCCAGAGGGGTCTGCAGTTAGCCCTGTAGTCACTGTTGCCATCAAGCAACTGTAGGGACTCTGATTTTATACTAGCTATTTTGATTTTACTACATTACAATTTTGAAAAGACACTAGAGTTCCATGAGATGTACATATGCTACATAATTAATTCAGTCTAGGTTTTCACCCTTATTTCAAAGCCCACCCAGAAGTGACCAAGAAAAAGAAGAAAGTAAGAGCAGCACTGCACTTTCAAAAAATGAGGAACCACAATCCTCTTTCTTTACTCCCTTCCTCCAGCAGGAGTGGGTTTCTATGAATTTTTTTGATAGGGAAGAATTATTATATACTAATTTTGAAGAATCAG
>VZTY01007310.1:48301-66952 GCA_013400935.1 Turnix velox
GGGGGGCCTGCTGGCCCCCCAGTTGGTTAGGCAGGGGGAGGGATGGGTGGAGGGCAGGGTGATGGCTTTGTGTTTTCCCTCTTGTTTCCACAGTTGCTCTGGTTGTGACAGGAGGATTTTGTCCAGGAGGTAAGTAAGACTGTAATCTTGCTCTGCTACCTCAAGTCCTAACAGTGACTACTCTTACTTGGTATTTCACAAAAGGTTTTCAAAGCCTTCAGTATGGGAAATGTGACCAGACCTATAGCCTGCTTGTATACTGTCCCCAGCACCAAGAAACAGGACCAACAGACCAGTGAGAATTATGCCAGCAGGATTAGTACTCCCCTGCTTGTTCCATTTCTAATTTGGCCTCACCAAGATGGAAGCTGTAGCCTTCTAGCAAAAAGAAGACCCCTGCCTCATCTCTTTCCTTGGATTATTTTGGAGAATTCAGGACATGGAATTTCAACACAATCCTATAAAATATTTCAGATTTGACTAGCAGTGACAGAGGGTTGGCACAGTCCAGAGGGTTCTGCAGTTAGCCCTTTAGTCACTGTTGCCATCAAGCAACTGTAGGGTCTCTGATTTTATGCCTCCTGGTAACAAATACCAGCTATTTTAATTTTACTACATTACAATTTTCAAAAGACTAGAGTTCCATGAGATGTATGTATGCTACATAATTAATTCAGTCTAGGTTTTCACCCTTATTTCAAAGCCCACCCAGAAGTGACCAAGAAAAAGAAGAAAGTAAGAGCAGCACTGCACTTTCAAAAAATGAGGAACCACAATCCTCTTTCTTTACTCCCTTCCTCCAGCAGGAGTGGGATGCTCTGAAAGTTTTTGAGAGGGGGCAAGGGGAAGCAAATCATGAATATAGATAATTGCCTCAGTGATCCTGCAAGCCTTTTCTACTTAGTCACACAGGAAGCCCTCCTGGTAGGTTCTGAGTATCTCCAGAGTAGGAGACCCCACAACCTCTCTGGGCAGCCTGTTTCAGTGTTCTTACTGTGAAGATTTTCTTGCATTTCTGTGGAACCTCCTGTGTTGCAGCTTGCACACTTGTCCTACCATTGCATGTCACTGAGAAGAGCCTGATGCTCTCCTTTTACATATNTCAAAGCCCACCCAAAAGTGACCAAGAAAAAGAAGCAAGTAAGAGCAGCACTGCACTCTCAAAAAATGAGGAACCACAATCCTCTTTCTTTACTCCCTTCCTCCAGCAGGAGTGGGATGCTCTGAAAGTTTTTGAGAGAGGGCAAGGGGAAGCAAATCATGAATATAGATAATTGCCTCAGTGATCCTGCAAGCCTTTTCTACTTAGTCACACAGGAAGACATCCTGGTAGGCTTTGAGTATCTCCAGAGTAGGAGACCCCACAACCTCTCTGGGCAGCCTGTTTCAGTGTTCTTACTGTGAAGATTTTCTTGCATTTCTGTGGAACCTCCTGTGTTGCAGCTTGCACACTTGTCCTACCATTGCATGTCACTGAGAAGAGCCTGATGCTCTCCTTTTACATATTTATAGATATTAATGAGGTCACCCCTCACTCTCCTCTTCTCCAAGTTAAAGAGAGCCAGCCTTTTCTCATAAGGGAGATGCTCCAATCCCTTCATCATCTTTGTCACTCTGCACTGTATCCTCTCCAGCAGTCCCTGTCCTGATCAAACATCAAAGCAGGCATGAATTTCAGTCCTTGGAAATATTAAAAACTCAAGTAGAAAAATGCCTTGAGCAATCTGCTCTAAGTTGACTTTGCCCTGAGGAGGGACTTGGAACAATTGCCTCCAGTTCCAATTATTCTGTCATTCCTGTGATCCCACCAGCTAGCTGGGGCACAGAATGTTCACAGACCCTTCCAGGAGAGATCTGGCCAAGTGTCACTTCTTTCTTGTGTGTAACAGATGGAGGGATCCTCTTGTGTAATGTTGGCCTGGTGGCACTATGAAAGCCACCCACCAGTCACTGGAGTCATGTTGGAAACCAGTACTCAGCCATTGCTCACCTCCAGAAAAAAGTAAACCCTTCCCTTGAAGGCTCCCAAGACATTAATAACTTTCCCTGGAGGCTGAGTCAAATAATTGCCTACAGTCTTTGAAATATTTCTCTTTTTAAAATCAGAATTGCATCTGAATTATATCTGCTGTTTCAAGTTTGTTGATTTAATGGATAATCCATTATAGGACAGCCTACTAAAAAGCCCTCTCCTTCTCAGCAAGGTGAACTCCAGTCTCATTGTAATAGCTTTAGCCTGTGGCAGAAGAATAATTTGCCTAACTTCTCTTTTATCAGTGGAGACTGTGATTTGCTGTTGCATGGTAGCATCTCACTCAGTAATTTGCTCTTAGCTCTTAATCTGCATAATGAAATTGTATCTGAATTCCATTTGTGTTTAGCTGGTTTTTTCTTTCCCTGCACTGAAGCAGCCCAGGACCCTGGTGTTGGAGCTTCTGCCTTTCCCAGGCTTCAGACACCAACATGTGAAGGACCATGATGGAAAAGAAAGAGATGCTCTAAGGAGATTGTTGCTCTTGGGAGCAACACCAACCATGTGATATTCCTCATTGTGGTGGATCTCACAGTCTCATTGTCTTAGCCAACTTTTACCTGCATTTTGGTCATAGAAGAGCTCACTGAAGCTCCACTACTCAGTTCAGGCTCAAGACTTAACATGACCATGGTGGTGGTGGTGTAAGTGCACCCTGAATAAATCGCAGCTATAAACAAGAAGAGCAGCAAGTAATGATTTGTGCTTCTATGCCACAAATGAGCCTCTCAAATGTACTTTTGGGATCAAAGAACAGCCTGACTGCAGGTTTGCATGTGAAATTTGCAAAGCACAACTATAGGAAATGGCTGGTACCTCTCTTCAAAATGAACAGAGAGACATCACTGCCTACATTTTCCAGATGGAGAAACACAGATTTCTCTTACACAGTTGTCTTACCCACAGCTGACAGGCTGAAACAGTGACTGAGGAAGAAGTTTGCTCCTCATTCCATGCCTTGAGGTCTGTGATGGAAGCCTAGGCTGCTAGCATCCGAAATCATAGTTGTTTTTTCACTGTTGCTCCTTATCTGGAGCTAATCAGTGCTCCTGACAGTGTCTATTCTAGGGAAATACAGGTATCTGTCCTCTGGTGCCAGGGCAGGTCTCCTCACCATGCATCACTGTGTGACCTTGGAGGATAGATTTGAACTTAAGCATGTTCCTGTAGATACATGAAGATGAAAGTAGTGGCTGAAGAAGAAGGTGAGGCTTGCTGGAGAAGGAATCCTTCCTCCTCCTGAGATAGAAGGAAATGTTGAGCTTCCACTTAAATATTAAGTACTTTGGTTGTGCTGTGCCACAGCTGAAATCTGTTGCCACAGTAAAGAACTTCTTTCTTCTCTCCAGCCTAAATCTCCCCTCTTCCAATTTGCATCCATTCCTCCTAGTCCTGCCATCCTGGGCCCTATTAAAAAATCCTACCCCAGCCTTTCTGTAGGTCCCAGAATAGTTTGTTGCCATTGGCCAACCCAAACTGTACTGTTAAAAGAGTAATTTTTAGTCAGGAGCTGAAACCATCTTACATTTTCTCACTGGAATAAGCTTCCAGTAAGTGTAACATGTTCCTCTGCTTCTAGAAATCTCTTCCAAATCCTTTCTGCTGTCATATTTAAGCAGCTTGGTGATAATTTCATGGCTTCTCAAGGATGAAAAGGGAAGGGCGTCTGACTGCTGTGCCATGAAAACTCTGATTTTATCTGGCAGGTATGAAGCCTGCTGTGGTTTTCATTTAACCTTGAAGGAGAATGACCTGTGTGAATAATGGATTTGAGAGAGGTTTGAAAATGGAAAGAGCAGAGTTTGCTGTGCTCTGGCTTCATATTGGGGCCATCTGGTTTCTGCAGCTGAAGTGAGATGCTATTGCTTGTAATAATAGCAGAGAGTGGGGGCTGTGGGACTGCAAAGCCTCCTGAGTGCCCACTTTGTATCAGAGGAGTTAGTTTGGGCAGGTAGCAAAAATGAGGATGGAGTGTCATGTAGACAAGTAACATAAACTCCTTTAGCTCTGCTTGGCATTAGCCCAGCCAGCTGGCCAGGGTGAACTTATACCTCCACCTCCTTTGGTTGCTATGACAGTGTGGAAAGGACCATAAAATTCATGAATGTGACCATGAGATGTGGCCATGTTGTGAGCTAGATTTTCCTTTCGTTGTGGTTCTTGTGCAGACCAGATCATAGAATCATAGAATAGTTTGGGTTGGAAGGGACCTTAAAGATCATAGAGTTCCAACCCCCCTGCCATAGGTAGGGACACCTCCCACTAGACCAGGCTGCCCAGTGCCCTGTCCAGCCTGGTCTTGAACACCTCCAGGGGGGGGGCATCCACAACCTCTCTGGGCAACCTGTTCCAGTGTTTCACCACCCTCACTGTAAAGAATTTCTTTCTTATGTCTAGTCTAAATCTATCCCCCTCTAATTTATATCCATTGTTTCTAGTCCTCCCATCCCATATTATGTTAAAAATTCCTTCCCCTGCCTTTCTGTAGGACCCCCTCAGGTACTGAGAAGTTACTCTGAGGTAACAGAGTTTATGCCTGGTAAAAGATACTTAGCTCCCAATGGGATATGAAGAGATGAATCCTTTGACCCCACTTCTCAGGGACATGGGTCTAGGCACCCAGCTTAGCCCTGTGTTTGAGGCACAGCCCTTGTCCAGTGCAGTTCCTATTGCATAAATGATACTGATTGCATATGGTCAGGCAGACAGCATGGCTCCAGACAGCAAATCTCTTCCAGAGGTCAAACTCCCAGCCTCATAAACATGGGATCTGTTGAGCCAGAGAACATAAAACCTCCAGGCCATGATCAGGCAGTATGAAGCTTATAAAGGACTCCATAAACCAACCCTTGATAAATAATTTCACAAGTAAGAGTTTAGAATTTGAAAGTCACTGTAATGTGCTGTCAGGATGACTGAAGCTATCACTGTTTCAGGTGTTTGACAGTGTGGTGTGTGTCTGTCAGGGGGTACATGTGATGTTTGAGTGTTTGAGGTGAGGAATTAGTGTGAGCCACAAGGCAATGGAGGTCCCACACATGCACAGGGTAAGGGGGGCAATAGGCTGAATGATGCTGTGAGGCAACCTTGCAGAAAGTGACCTGGGCATGTTAAATGTGTCATCTTTTGGTCTAAGCTTGTAGTGTTTGACACTGTCTGGCAAAGAATTATTTGTGGGATAAACTGGACTGGTGAACTGGGGGAATCTTACAGCCAAGACTGGGAGAAATTCTGGCTGTGACTAGCTTCACTGTCCTCCTCCCTTCTCCAGCAAGCAGAAGAGGATGCAGACCTTCATGCTGAGTTTTGATGTGCAATTTTCTAGCAATTAGTGGACACTGAGTGCAACTTTATGGAAAGGAATTTACCCCTGAGTGCAAACAGGTTAGCTGGTAACATGGTATATCCTGAAGTTTCACTACTGCAGGCAGTTTGAGGTGAGTCTTAGGACAGCTTGCCCTTATTCATCCTCCTTTTGTGATCCAGCTCTCCTGACTTTCTGCTTGGAGTGTTTTGCTGTGCTGCCTCCAAAGCAGTGAGTTATTGCCTTCCAGAACAGTCCTCAAAACACTGTGAATCATTTTCATATGATGTATGTTTTGTTTCTATGGTTATTAGAGCCAGGTTTGCTTACATCCATCCATCCATCCTTGGCACAAAATGTTTGTTGTTTTTTTCAGCTTGTGTATTTGTCTGGCCTTTTGCTAGTGCTCCAAATAAGAGCTGTATTTAAAGGAAAATGTAATGAGGAGATGTGAAGCTCCTTGTTCAGAGAATAATAGACATAAAAATCTGAAAATGAATGGATGTTTGAGTCAGGCATAGTCCAGCTCATCATGTGAAGCTGTTAGACTTGTCAATCAGAAAAATCTTTCTCTGCTGAGAATGTCACTTTGGTTTGTTGGTTTGTTTAAAACACATAACTTTTTGGGAGAAGGCTCAGCTTGAAAAGCAGGAGTGGCAGAATCTTGACCCACAGCTGGTGCAGAAAAACAGGAAAGAATCAGGGAGAAAGCTGTTATTGAATAAAATCTTAGCTTATTATGCAGCTCTGCTTGGACCTGTTCCAGGATAATTAAGGTAAATGGCAGAACTTCACTTGAAACAAATGTGAGCTGGCCCCAGCTCCAGGGATCAAGTAGCATACAGGATATCAGGTGGGACTTCACGTCCATCATGCTCCCATTGAGAACTGCATTGCTTGTGCTCAGCTACAGTGGTCATGGTGAACCTCATCCAGCTGTGGCTGCACCTCTGGGTTGGTGCTGAGCTCTTGGGACACCAGGACCTGTGGAGGTGAGTGTGTTGGCTAGAGTAAGATGCCATTCAATGTGATGCAGGTCTGAGCCAAGGGTCAAGCATGCTTCTGAGGGCCTTGAAATTTGTAGTGAGTTCATCAGCATAGAACCATAGAATAGTCTGGGTTGGAAGGGACCTTAAAGATTGAGTTCCACCCCTCCTGCCGTAGGCAGGGACACCTCCCACTAGACCAGGCTGCTCAGTGCCCTGTCCAGCCTGGTCTTGAACACCTCCAGAGAGGGGGCATCCACAACCTCCCTGGGCAACCTGTTCCAGTGTTTCACCACCCTCACTGGAAAGAATTTCTTTCTTATGTCTAGTCTAAATCTATCCCCCTCTAATTTATATCCATTGTTTCTAGTCCTCCCATCCGATATTATGTTAAAAATTCCTTCCCCTGCCTTTCTGTAGGACCCCCTCAGGTACTGAGAAGTTACTCTGAGGTCCCCCCTGAGCCTTCTCTTCTCCAGGCTGAACAACCCCAACTCCCTCAGTCTGTCCTCATAGGGCAGTTGCTCCAACCCTTTGACCATCTTCGTGGCCCTTCTCTGGACCCTCTCCAACAGCTCAATGTCCTTCTTGTGTTGAGGGCTCCAGAACTGGACGCAATATTCCAGGTGGGGTCTCACCAGTGCTGTGTGCTCCTTCAGCTGGAAGGCATTAGTACCAAATATCTATAGCTTCCAACCTCCTGGGGAAGCCCAGAGGAGCCCTGGGATGTTTGTCCATGGCAATCTGCATGACCTGCTATGCTACATGGGAAGTCCTTGGAGAGATGTAAATACTGGTGACATTGGTTAAGAAACAGTCAAGATTTCCCATAAAGCAAACCTCACAGTGGCCTTAGAAGATCANTCTCAATACCTGAAGGGGGCTACAGAAAGGACTTTTTTAGTAGGGTATGTAAGGGAAGGACTAGGAGTAATGGATGTAAATTGGAAGGGGGTAGATTCAGGCTAGATATAAGAAAAGTTCTTTATGGTGAGGGTGGTGAAACACTGGAACAGGTTGCCCAGAGAGGATGTGGATGCCCCCTCTTTGGAGGTGTTTAAGGCCAAGCTGCACATGGCACTGAGCAACCTGATCTAGTGGGAGGTGTCCCTGCCTATGGCAGGGGGGTTAGAACTATATCTTGAAGGTCCCTTCCAATCTAAACTATTGTATAATTCTAAGATGTGAAGGAGATGCTTCATGTCAGGAGAATCCCTTCTGGCTGGTGCTTCAGGGAGAATTATGGGAGCATCTGGTGGCACAAGGAAGGGTGAGCACCCTTGTCTGGACAGCAAGGGGTCATGAGAAGAGAAGAAAAACATCAGGATGTTATATTAAAAGCACATCTGTGCAGAGTCTGGAATGGTAAATACATTTTCAGACTCCCCTCATAAAGCTGCAGTGTTTAAAAGTGCTGATAAAGTGCATTCCAATGTCCTTAAAGTATTACAGTGCACCACACACACTCTGCAGTGTTTATAGGAGAGATGGCCAGCGCTGCGGAGAATGGGGAGATGAATGGGCTTTTACATGAGAAGGGGAAGGATTTGTAGATTGTCACTGCAAAAAGGGGTCCAGCTGGCTTCTGCTATCCTGGCCCTCAAAACCCTGGGGCTCTTGATCACACTGTGCCTGGGACAGGCTGTGAAGCTACAGGCAGAACAGGGAGGGACTGAGAAATGCTCGGTGTCCTTCACCGCCGCCTCATTTTGTGTGTTATGCTGTTGGCCATAACTGCAGCCCCTCTTTTTAAGGAGTGTTCAGAAATTTTTCAGGCTGTTCCTGCTCTCTTTTTTGTGGTGGGCTTTTCTTGTAGGTTTAACAACAATAAATTTCTCTTAGGCTCCCCTTCTTATTCTTCTGGGCTCTCTCCTTGTGCCGTCAGGCGCCTTGGATAAGGAGTAATTGCTGTCAGAGGAGCTATTTTCTCTCCCTTGGCCCTCAGAGGATCATACATTTTTCCCACCATATAAGGGAAGTTTGCAATTAAGACTGTTCCTCAGAAGAAGGGAGTTCTTTTAGAGTAATTTGAGAAAGGTTTGAAAATCCTCTTTGCAGTAAGAAAGCATGAGGTGAAGATGGATGCTTTGGAAAGTAGCTGTGGAGTTGGTCCAACACCTTTCTGAGGCTGGGCCATGCTCTAGCTTNTCCTTGGAGAGATGTAAGTACTGGTGACATTGGTTAAGAAACAGTCAAGATTTCCCATAAAGCAAACCTCACAGTGGCCTTAGAAGATCATCAACAGAAGAGCAGAAGGCTGGAGCAGCTGCCNACACCTTTCTGAGGCTGGGCCATGCTCTAGCTTCAGCAGAAGCTGTGATTTATTACCAATCTCAACCATTTGTAATATGAGGGATAGGAAAAGGTTGCTGAGGAATTTATCACTCAAGAAAATATGTCAGATTTTAAATATCTTGGGCCACGCAGTGTTGCTAAGCATTTCTTGCTGCTGTTGTGCTGTTACTGTTGGGTTAATTATCCTGACATTAAATTAGTTAAAAATGACTGAAACTGGAGGGGAAAAAAAAGTATCAGATGTGGGAAAGCAGCTGGATTTCAGAAGGTTGGTGAGGGGGAAGAAAGTGTCAGGTGTGATGGGAAGCATGAGGATGGCAAAGGCTGCAGAGGAAATGTTGTAATGTCTTGGTCCTGCCTGACTGGTGGTAAGAAGTGAAGAGAGGTGATGAAGGCAGAGTTCAGAGCCAAACAGAAGCCAAGAATGTTGAAGTTTCAGATACTCAAGGCACCAGGGACACAGCAATTTCTTGTGACATAAGCAGCAAAATTAGCAAGCGAAACATTAAATGTCAGAGCACTTACAATGCCCAGTTTTCCAGGTCTGATGTAACTTCACAGGAGCTTGTAACTCTTCATATCTTGCACCTCTGAAACATGTTTTCCTGGCTGCTGACATTCATCATGCCACCTCACTCCTGTGGTGCCACCCTGCCACCTGCCCAAATTCACTAACCCATCTGCTCCTATGAAGTGTATGAATCACAACTTCCATGCCTTGAGCTTTCTGCTCAAGGATGTTTCTAGAAATAGCATCTCACAAGCCAAGAGGTTTGATATTGCTCTTATGGCAGTGGAGGCCCAAAGAGAGGGAATGCAGAGGGAGTGTGAAGAAAGCAATCCAGCCAACAGCATGCTTAGGAGGAAACCACCATGCAAGATCCAGCCTTTATAGAATCATAGAATAGTTTGGGTTGGAAGGGACCCCAAAGATCATNCTTCCCCTGCCTTTCTGTAGGACCCCCTCAGGTACTGAGAAGTTACTCTGAGGTCCCCTCTGAGCCTTCTCTTCTCCAGGCTGAACAACCCCAACTCCTTCAGCCTGTCCTCATAGGGCAGTTGCTCCAACCCTTTGATCATCTTCGTGGCCCTTCTCTGGACCCTCTCCAATAGGAGGGAGTGTGAAGAAAGCAATCCAGCCAACAGCATGCTTAGGAGGAAACCACCATGCAAGATCCAGCCTTTCATTTGGGTTTTTTCTGACTTTGGCAGTTGAAGCTGTCAGAATTTCAGCACGCTGAGCTTTGGGAACAGATCCTCTGTTGGTGAAATAACCATTGGTGACATTAAGCTAAAGAAGGTTCTTTCCAACCTGAGCTAGTCTATGATTCCAAGGAGAGCTGTTATACCTGAAATATTGCTTGATATTTTAGTGTAACTTCCACCTAGTATGGTATTTTTCTTCTTGTGTGGATTTCACCCTAGACTTTCCAGTGAGTGTAATAGTCTTTTAACCAACTTTGACTCAATCAGATGTTTTATGGGTGTATTTTTTTATTTGAAATTACAAATAAACCAACTCCTGAGGTGTTCAGCAGCAATCACAACTATGTGTGGCCTCTTTGTGATTTATTCCTACTGCTTTTTCGTCCATATGCTGTTGTCTGTGTCCCCTGGGATGGTCTCCAACACTTTTCAAGCTATTCCCCATGTGAAATGAGCTTAGTTCAGTCCTGATGTGCACTCTGTTAATCAGTCTCACAGGTACCTATCAGAAGCAGAACTGTTTTTAGCTGAGTATAGTTACATATTATAAAGGTCAGGGCTTTATTGTAAAGTTTGAGGCAATGTGAAATCCCAATATTGCAGCTGCAGTAGGAGTTTTGCATAAAATTGATCCTGAAGGCAGTGTTTTGATGCTGATTTATTAGGAAGGCAAAACATACTTTTTCCACTGCTTGCAAGAAATGCAATTGAGAGGAGTTATACTTATTTCCATGGGATAAATAATTATTTAGTCTCCCTTGTTTCACTGACTACATCCATTCTTCTGAGCAAGCCTTTATCTAATACATTAAAGTATGTAACAGCATTGCAGCCTGTAGCTGGGGTTTTACTGTAGAAACTTGCTCTTCACCTGACATATAAATGCTGGTTTGGTATAGTACCACCAGGGATCCATTTAGCACATCAAATTCACCTGCCAAAACAATGGAGGGGGGAAAAGAGACTATGGAAAAAAATGGAAAAGATATTATTTCTCTTTCAGTAGCTGCTATTTAATTCTCCTCACTCCTATCTACATTTTATTCTACCAGCTTAAAAGCTGTATTATGTGAAATTAGACAGTAAAAGTTCCACACTTGCCAGATGTTCAGCTGAATAAAACTTACACAAAAGGCTTTTTGAGGGACACTTTCTCAATGTCTCCTTCCTGGAGAAGCAGCTCCTTCAGTTTCTCTAGGTCAGCCTTGAGTGATGCATAAATGAATCAAAGAATTGACCATCCAGAGGTTAGAAATCACTCTCAGTTCCTGACAGATATTAATTAGTAGACTACCATCATATTCATATAATAAAATGGATTCATAATAATCTGTTAAGAGTGTCTTTAGTGAAGGTTTGTGGTCAGGTTAAAATGCTGGGAATTTCTGCAGCATTTGCAAGTCTTTAGGAGCAATGGGGAGAAAAAGAGGCTGATGTAACCCCTTCTGTTTGTTGATCAGGGATTCTTTGGCTGGCAGGGAAGTGAAGTGGGCTGAAGATGGTGGGTAGGCAGCTCTTCTGGGAGACCCCTCCTTGCATGAGAGCATGGAGGTTTTAGCTTTGGTGTTTTTGGTGTGAATGTAATCTTTTTCACAGCACATAGGTGAATACATTGATTTTTAGTGTCATTTCTAGTGAGGATGACCAAAATTAAGATCATAGATACATACTTGAACATATTCTTTATGACTTCAGAAGTGCTGCTGCTTTGTTTTTTGATTTTTTTGAGAGAAATATATTTTCCTAGGTACAGGTAGGGGGCAGAGGCATAAGGCAGGAGAAATTGGCTCATGTGAAGGGGAGAAGGTGGACTGAGCACAGGTTCACTCCAGCTTCTCCAGCAGGTTTGTCTCCTGTGAGAATCTAAATAACTGAGTGTCTTGCTGATGACTAACTCCCATTGACCTCAGAAAAGTAGAGGTTATTGTGACTATGGAGAGCAGACAGTGTGTGTATGTCAGTATGTTTACTCTTATATGAAATCTCAAATGACAACCAAAGTCCCTGCAGTTTTCCCTGGCTCAATCAGCCCCTCAGATTGCACATGGGGGTTAAATCAGACTGCTTTGTTTGTGGCAGCAGTTCTTATTTTCTTCCTTCTTTCTCATGATTTTGTGGAGGGGAGGGCTCCATCACAGGATGCTGCCAGGCACAGCCCATCTGACTTCAAAAGGACCTGGAAGACACATTGAAAATATTCAGGGGGAAATAACTGCTTTCCAATTATACAAATGCCAAAGCCAAGTGTTAGCTCTACATGTAATAAAACCTGCTGTTTCCCTGCTGCTAATGAGAATGGGGAGAATATGCAAACTGTGTTCTCATTAAACATTTATAAATAAAAAAACACAACTCTGAAACCAGAGGAGATATTCCAGAATATTCATCTGTATAGCATTTGATACCTGAAAGCTGTGCTTTCTTGAGTGCTGGGCAGTGGTCATATTCCTTGCTGTTACTGATCATGAACAGCTTCATCCATTTGGATGGACCAGTTTTAGCCCATCTGTACTTTTTACTCTGCCTTCTGACAAGATTTGAATGCTCATTTTGACATGTTTAGGAGTTGAGGCTGACAGAAGTTGTTTCTTTCCTGGCAAACTTCTCCAGAAGCACTTTTTTTTTCTCTCTGTGACACATGCAGGCACTGCAGAATGGCTCAGCCTCAGGTTGGAATGAGCTCATATATTTTGGGAGCTCAACCTTTCATAAAGGGTTGGAACTCGATGATCTTTAAGGTCCCTTCCAACCCAAACTATTCTATGATTCTAAGGGTGATGCCTGAGGTGGTAAAGGTTGGACTCCTCTACCTGTCTCTACTTTGGATGCTTGAAGGATCTCCAAGGTCTTTGCCTACAGCATCATTTTGAGCCAGGTCTCTTTTATTTGTCTAATTCACTCCTCCTCATTAGCTGCTGTTCACCTTGGGGCTCCTCTTGGCTTTCTTGTTATAAATTTGATTTGGAAGTAGGAATTACAAACAGAAATCAGTGGTTCTACAACCACAACAAGGAGTAAATGTGTCCCAAAGGCTAGGTGGATGTGGTTTGATCCAAGCTGTTGATAAAGAGATGGAAATTAAAAGAATTCCCTACTCATGTCCCTTTGCACATGTCCAGAAGGAAAAAACTATCTATCCCTCTTCCAGGTAGGAGGTAAGGTTCATCAGCAAAGCAGCATGGTCTAGAAAAAATAAGCAGTCATTGCTAGCAAGGCAATAGAGTATTTTCATTGAGAAAATATAAACATTCACAGTTCTGTTTAATAAGCAGAATAAGGGAGCAAAGCTTGTACTGAGACTGAAGCTGATATTAAAGATAACTTTAGATGTGGCCTGAAAGCAAATAAAATAATTTGCCCAGTTGTGAGGAAGGGAGAAAAGGGAACATTAAGGCAAAACCATGTGGGAGAGTGCTAATGAGGCTGTGGGTGCAGAAATTACCACATTCATGAGAGGAGCCAATTTCAGACTTGAGTGCACTTAGGCTGATGGTGAGGGGATAGAAAGAAAGTAGAAAATTCCCAGAGCAGAGCACAGAAAATGTTGCATTGCACATCCAGTAGCTCCTGGAAGAGGAAGTGGGAGATGCCTGAAGGTGATGGAAAAGACAGGTTTGTATGTATGAAGAGAATGGAGTACATCAGTCTGACCCTAATTATATTGATATAAATTAACATTCAGGGAGAACTAACAAAGCATGGAGGCAGGTAAGAAATTGGAGAGAATGCAGCCTGGATCTAGCAAATGCAAATTGTGTTGTATAAATCTGAAATCCTAGATAAAATAATGTATATTTCTAGGCATAGATTAGATCTTTGGCATTTTCTAGATGGATTCAGTGAATTAGTTGCTTTAGTGCTTTGTGAGCTGATGGGAGAGAATAATACAACTGAAGGCTGGGAGATGGGTATAAAAATATCTAGTAGATTTTCCTCAAAGGAAAACTTGGGTATTAAGAAGAAATTTCTGGGGAAGTTGGTCAAGGGTTGGACTTGAAATGATTTCTGATTAGTTCTAGTTGGTGAGCTTGTGACACTTTGGACTGTATGAGACAGGAAAATGTCTCTGATATGTGGGTCCTGGAGTATCTTCTGGGAAGAACTGGGTGTCTTTGAAGTGGGAAGGGAAGGTGCAGTCATGAGAGTTTCCATTATAAGGGCATAGATAGATAAATAAGAGGAAAAGAGATGCTTGTGAGTATTGATAGTTAACATAGTCCTGGAATATTAGAAAGTCTAGTGTGGAAAATCAGGTTGCTGGAGCTGTAGGAATCATAAGGGCAGAGAGCATCAAGAGGAGTTGGGTTTGCTTGGCATGGTGAAAAGTGCTGGAGAAACAAAATGAGCAGGGAAAGGATGTGTTAGTGAAGGATAAGAGTGTCTACTTGTCTCTTGCTAGTTCAAGTGGGAGAATTGCACCTGGGGCAATGCAGAAAGCAATACAGAAACCTCTCCCTCTAAGAAGACCAGTTTTAGATTAACCTTTTCCTCTTTATTTGCTTTTGGGTAAACCTTTTCCCTTGTGTGCTTTTTGCTACATCAATGGACAACAAATGAAGTGGCCTGGCACCCTGCTTGAGCCATTGTTTGGGCTGGATTGAGATGCTCCCAGGATTATCTGAATCCCTGTCCTTTGCTAACAGCCACTGAAGATTTTCCTCTGACCCAAGCATGGAAGGCAATTAATTCAGCTGCCAGCCCTTCTTCTGTCATAGAGACTTCCTTACATCAAAAGTGTTTCTTACAGTAGTTCTGCCTTTCTAAAGATGAATAGCATAAATTAAAAGAGAATTTTTAAAGAGCCTTAAAAAAACAATTGCATTGTTTCAGCTTTGTTTGTTGGTTTTTAATAGTTTTTTTTTTAATGGAAGCTTTTGATGGAGCAGAAAAGTAATACCTTCTTGGGTATATTGGGGAAAAGCACTCCTATGGTCCCCCTTGCTTCTCAGGAAATAGGAATTGATGATTCCTGCCATTGTGAAGAATGCTTCCAGGCTCCAAGTGCATATTTTCCTGTCAGGAGTAGCATTATTTTACACTCACATGACACTTTTAATCCTGAGGGATGCTGGAGCACTTCAACTACATGCAGCACTGATGTAGAGGGAGGAAATAAGAGGCACTTTTGAGAGATCATCTTGTTTGTGTGCTCATCCCACAGATGCTGCTAAAGATCCCTCCAGCACAATGGATGGAGGGTCACTTACAAAGGAAATGCTGTGTCATAATAGAAGAGAAGCTCAACTATTGCAGCTGATCATTATAATTATCAAGTAAGATTTTTCAAGATCTGTTGATCATTATAATCATCAAAGATTTATGGTGATCATGTTCCCTCTAGCCTGTGAGAGGCTTGTGTGCTGTGAGTATCCCTCTTTCTTCATGCTCATAGTTAAATCCACAACTATGTTCTGTAATTTATTGCAGTAGCCTTTTCTCTCCCTCTTAAGTATTTCTGTGTTAGCAATACCTTTGCCACCAAAGACAGAACTTCCTTAATCTTACCTCCTCCTTAGTTAAACACACAGCTTTGGTAATTTGCAGATATTGTGGAATCTGGCCCTATTTTCCACCAGGCAGGCTTGCCAGGCAGCAAGATCATTTAAAAGCACCATATGGTTCTCGACAAAGTCAGGTTTCAAATCCAACCTAAACAGTTTAGTGTTATCAAAAGCTCGAGCTCACTGCAGCAATAACAACCCCTGCTTCCTCTCCTTGCATTGTATAACAAGAGGAAGAAAGCTCTCAAACCGAGTGAGCTGCTGTGATCTTGAACAGGGGCTGCAGGGCTATGGAAAAGTCTTTGTAGCCACCCTCATTATGCTCACAGAACAATGAGAGTCCACCTGGACCACAAAGGAAGTGCAAAACCAGGTCTGGTTTCAATTAGGATGCCTTAAAAACACAGACCAGGTTTAGTTCCTATTGTTGCTGTGTATAATTCATTTGATGTTTTAAGTTTTAATGAGGGAATGCTACATGCCTCCAAGATTCAGGACACTCAGTCATCTCTGTTTAATATATATTTTGCATTTTCTGTTTTAAGGGGTTGGATTCCAGTTCCCACAAAATTTGATACATGTTTTCTGGCAGAATTATTCTATTCATCATGAGGTGAGGTGGACAGGGGAGCTGGGCTGAGTATTCATTCCTCAAGCCATAGTGGTGGTGCAGTGATTAGAAAAGAGTAAGTCTTCAACTTCCTTGCTAACAGACTAAGAGGTCTCTGTAAAGGAAGAGTAATCCTGCACAGAGCAGATGCCAAAATGCAGCAGGAGCCCTGAGATGGCTTTTGTTGCAGTACCTTGTAGCAATCAGAAATTATAATTATTTATTATACTGCTATCAGCTGGCTGAGGACCTTGCACTGACTCACAGCAATCAGCATCCCAAATACTTACAGACATTTGCATCACATCAGAATAACAGCAATCACATTGTTGTGCTTGCATCCTATGGGACCTCACAGAGTCACAGAACATCAGGGATTGGAAGGGACCTCAAGAGATCATCTTAGTCCAATCCTCCAAAACACAGAATCATGGAATATCACCTCCATTGAATTATGTACCATGTGGGCTCTTGATATCCCCTCAGCCTTCCATGATGCCAACACCACAGGCTGCCTGACAACAGGAGCTGTTGTCCAGGTGAAGTGCCAGCATCTCAGTGCAAAGTACAGCCTAGAGAAGGGATGGAAGAGACCTGTGCCTGTCAGTTGCCATGCTTGGTTGTGTAGCTCAGTTGGGAGAGCACCAGACTCCTAATCTGAGGGTCAAGGGTTCAAGTCCCTATCCAGATATGAAGCTTGCAAGAGTTGGGCTGATGGTTGGACTTGATGATCTGAAAGGTCCCTTCCAACCTAGATGACTATGACTATGGAAGTCTTTTCCACTTATCTCTTGAGAGCATGGCTTTCTCCCACTTATAAGAGAATAAGAAGAAAGTGTGTACCAGTTTGATGGGGGAAAAAATGCTATTTACAAATCAATTAGCATTTTTAAAGATCCATAAGGTCTTTTTAGGAGAGAGTACAGTGGAACTATTAGATGAGATTTAGACAGAAGTGGTGATCTACAAGTGTTTTCTTGGTAACTTAAGAGCAAGCATGTTCTTAGAAATGTTAGCAGTCGGGTGTCTGCTTGTTATCTGGGACTAAATAAATCATCTCTGCAAGCTGGTGCTTCTTGTGAAGTGACAAAAGCAGCCAGATGTAGCATTTCCTATCAAGATGCAGTGAAGAAGTTGCTGGAGTCAGGCTGTGCTTGGATGAGGTGGAGTTCCCTAGTAAGAAAAGAATTATCCCTGCAGATTGCAAGCAGGAAAATTCCTTCCTACAGGGATCTAATCCTGGTGATAGCAGGACAGGTGCTAAGAGGTGGGATGCAGAGGATGTATTTCTTATGTATTCTCTTCATTGGAGTACATGGGTTGAATATGGGGTTTGTGATCTCAGTATTTGCATTTTGTTACTGGGGAGAGTTCCTCAAGGAAATTGTGGAGACCTTCTGTGTGGAGAGCCTTAAGAGAAGATGTAAGGTCACTAGGTGCCCTTTGTGTGGCCTCATTGGGAGAGGGATGAAAGTTTCAAGATGCAAGAATACCCGTGGCCATGGAAGAAGCCAAGCATACAGGTATGTTGATGAAAAACTGTGAAGGTCCTGTTGTCATGGGTGCATGGGACCAGGAACCTCTTTCCTTCTTCCTGCTGGGCTGAGGCTTCCCACATTGACCAAGGATTGTGCAAGAAGTGATTCTGCCCTGGTGGGAAGTAAGTTGGGGTTTGTAAAATGAAGAGAAATCCTTTGGTAAGCACAGCTTGATTTAAATATCTTCTTTGGACATGCCAGTTTCTTTCTAAACATGGAGATAAATGGTTTCTATACTTCTATATTTCTCTTTCTCAGTTTGGATTGCAATCACACATTGCAGTTCCAAAAATTAGACCTAGAATGGGTTGTGTGCTTATTCATTTCTTGCTGAAATCAGACCCCATAGAAAGTTTTTAGCATTTTCCTGATAATGCTCCTTTGCTAGCAGAAATAGGCATAGGGCCCAAACATGCTTTTATTAAATTTACTGAAAGTTTTTTGATGTGGGTTTCAATGGCACCAGCATTTTTTTCTCCAAAGGGATGATGACTTTTTTTCTCTCCAACTGGTTTCTGTTAGCTTTTGTTAGGACCAGTAGCCCTAGGAATGGGCAAACAAACAGAAATGGTGCTCAAACCTTGCTGCCAACAGGGACAGTTAAAGAACCTGTTTAGTGCCTACATCTGGAATTTCTTTTACAGTAAATTAACTGGGATCAGGGAAAGTTAGATACCAGCAAATTCCATCTTGATTGCTAGCACTTGCAAATGCAGATGAGGAAAAGCATTGTACCCACTCACTGGTTCTGGATTTTGCCTTCCCAAATCTTCTGGCAAAAATTCTTCATAAGGTTTTTTTTTTGTTTTCCCACAGAAGAAAGTTAGAAAATCACTGGCTTTCAAGTTGGTTTCCTTTCTTGCTTCAAAATGAAAGCATCAGTTGGAAACATGTGTGTGTTCAAGTCTGCTTGGAAGCAGAGCTGCCCTTCTCTAACCCAGCTCTTTTTTATTTTTTATTCTTAATTCCTTGAAGGTGCCGAAAGACCCCCCAAGAGCTCTTGATCTTTGATGCTGTTTTATTGCAACACAAAAATTATAAGCACAAGGAAAAAAAAATGATTTATTTGAAGAAGGGGAAGCGCTGAACCCTTGGGTGAGATGGATAAATTAAAAGCTGGAAATGTAATCTCCAGCCTGCCCTGTGAATTCTGGCAAGCTGAATGTCCCTCTGTCCTGT
>VZTY01007313.1:2613-16890 GCA_013400935.1 Turnix velox
ACCAGGCTGGACAAGGCACTGGGCAGCCTGGGCTAGTGGGAGGTGTCCCTGCCTATGGCAGGGGGGTTGAAACTCAATGATCTTTGAGGTCCCTTCCAACTCAAACTATTCTATGATTCTATGATTCTATGATTCTATGAAGAGACAAAACTAGCTTTCCCAGGAGCCTGCTGATAATGTGCAGCTCATACAAGAGAGGTCTTCTCCCCCACTACTCTCTACAGAAAATGTTTTGTAGTTTCACTCCAGCTCCTCTTTAATCACTTGCTGAAGTCTCTTTGCAAAGCTAATTCTGGATGAGATGGAAAACAAATATACAAATCTACTTGACAAGCATCATTAGAGAGAAGATTCACATTTGTTTCTTGGCTTGGTGTTGTGCCTCACTCTCAGTCCAGCTGAGTGATGCTGATTGAAAATGATTCGTTTCTAAATAGTTACCAGACATAATCCTTTTTTCCCAGTGATAAACTATTTTCAAAATCCTGGTCCCTGATATGGGTTCAGCAAAGAGAAAACTGGAGACTGAAGATTGAGATCAGCCTATAGCAATGGAGATCTCTTGCTCAAAGGACCTAAATAAACAGTTCACAGTATCTTTACATTGAAAAAGAGAATACATCTATTTATTTTCATGGTGACAACCCAGGTGATGGCAAAATACATCCTAAGGTGAAAGTAGGAGGGAGAACATCACCTTGGAAGGATCTTCTGACATCTCCTTTCTGAGAAGATGGTCAGAGTAACTGATTAAAAGATCACAAGACAGGTAAATGAAATATGTGAAAAAACATAGCAAAAGAAGACATGAAAGGATTCAGGTCAACTGGGCATGTGTACAAACAAAATGAATCACCCCTTTCAAGTTTTGTTTGTCTCTAATTTTGGCACTGGAGCTGTTGTAGCAAAGAGATCAAATTGCATGCAATTCAAAAGGTATATTTGCACAGTTTCCTGGTGACTTTAAAGGATTCCACAATTGATTCTTCTTCACTTTGTGCAGATCTTTTTATTGATTTCATTATTCTTTATATCCAATGATAGGACAAAGGGCAATCTGTGTAAGTTGGAACACAGGAGGTTCCACATAAACATGGGAAATAGGATGAATGAGAAATGAGTTATGAAAGGTTTACATTTTCCCTTGGAACCTGCTCCTGAAATTTAAAAATGACTTTGTTTTGACTTTTTGACAATGACAGCAGGGTGTATGGTTTTAATAGGCAGATAAAATCATGAAGACTTAAAAGAAAACATGCTTTACATTTCATGATTACTAAATAAATGAACTTCACTACTCAGGGGGGAGTGAAAACTTGGCAGGGATGTAGAGATGAAGAACATTTCACTTTCTATTTTCTAATATTTTTAAATGAGAGGTTCTTCCCTACTACAGAGCATGTATCTATGTGAAATAAAAGGCTTACATTTGTTTACAATGTTCTCATTTAGTGTATAAAATACAGATTAATGAAAGGGATTGTTTATATAGAACAGCTCTGTCCATGCAAATAAGTCACAATAGATACTTGATCATCATCTCTACTTCTTTTAACAATGAATTATCTTCCCTTTGACATTCAGAATTTTTGTTTAGTCAACTGTATGAGTTCTGTGATGAGCTGATTAATATGTATTTACAGATTCTTGAAACAAGGGTCAGGAATGTTACCACCTTTTGAAGTATCTAATGTGATCTCAGCCAAGAAAGTTTTTATTCTATAAAGGAAATGAGAAATATTTGGTTTAGCAGCACTGCTACTTTCAGAAGTAGCAGCTTTTGATCATTTCATCTAATAAAATTTAAAAATTAGTTTCTCTCTCAGTTGTCCCCTTCCAGAGTGAATCTTAATTCCTCAGCTGGTCTGTTTTGGGGTTTTTTTAGCTGTTTTGAAAAACTGTGGCATTAACAGGGTCCTTGGCTCCTTGGTTCCCAAAATTCCTTGGGCTTTGTACTTCAGTGTCTCTGCAGCCACCGCAAATCCCTCTGGGAGTTAGAACCCCTTTTTGGGATTTTAAGGACATAGGCAGCTGCAGAGAATGTAGATACCTGTATGGTTCATACAAACATTGATCCCCAGAAAAGTAGTATTTTCCTTTATCTTAAGTCTACTGCAATCAGGTTTTAAATTACTTTATCCACTTTATTTCTAAGATACTTCATATTAATGGCTCATCAGATCTTACTTTCCTTTGTTAAGCTAAAATGTCTCATATGCCCTTTTATAAAACACAAAGAAAATTGTATTTACACTATCTTCTAGCTCAGGAGTAATAAATGACAAAACCTCTGACATTGAGTCATTTGGTGAATAGATTGCAGCAATACTCAGGGCACTGATTGGATTTCACCAGTACATGGGGAAAGGAAATAATTCATATTAATTCCTCCCTAAAACGCCTTGCTTGGCAGCCCTTGACCACCTCGTCCTGGCTTTGGTGGTGCAGAAGGTACATAGAGTCATAGAATGATTTGGGTTGGAAGGGACCTTGAAGATCATCTAGTTCCAATCCGCCTGCCATGGGCAGGGACACCTCCCACTACATCAGGTTGCTCAATGCCTCATCCAGCCTGGCCTTAAACTCCTCCAGGGATGATGGGGCATCCATAACCTCTCTGGGCAACCTCTTCCAATGTCTCACCACCCTCACGGTGAACCCTAAATTCCTTCTATTTTCCCCCCAGTTTTCCTCTAGGTAGATTCCATATACCCCTTTTTTCCCCCATCTCCCTTTCCCAGCCCATTTTCCCCCAAATCCCACACCCCATGGCTCCACTGGAGACCCTTTCCCTCCCCAGCTGTTTCAAATCAGCCCCCTTCACGCCCTCTCCTATTTAACACCAGTGGGGAAGGACAGCAGCCACCATTTGCCCCCACCATGGGGTCTGAGGGATGGTCCTTCTGGTGTCAGTGCTGCAGGACATCACTGGTGAGTTGCATTTTCCAAGGGGACACGGTGGGAGGAGAAAGGCCGGGGGGCCTGCTGGCCCCCCAGCTGGTTAGGCAGGGGGAGGAATGGGTGGGAGAGAGGGTGATGGACTTGTGTCTTGCCTTAATGCTCTGTGGGGTTTGCCTGAGGTCAGATGAACATTTAGCAGTAAAGCAGGAGCTTTGTATTTCAGCTCATGGTGCTGTGGATGCAGTTTGTATTAGCCCTGAGGATGTGGTTCAGCCCAGGGAAGGGATAGCAGCAGCTCCATGATTTAGGAACAAGGACAGAGAAGAAAAGGTCTTTGTCTATTGTGGGGATCTCGCCTTATGTGCATTTGTGCCCTTATGCTCCAGAGAAGACATGGAATGAGAAGACTGAACCCCACCAAAAATCAATGGATTCCTGACCAAAGCCAGCTCATAGGATCTCAGAGTGTCATGGATGAGAAGAGACCTCAAGAGATCATCTAGTCCAATCCCCCTGTTGGAGCAGGAACTCCACCCAGAGATGTGGGTCTCCAATGAGCCTTCTCCATCTCACCTTATTTTTATATTGCCAGAGGACAGAGCTTGGGATCTGGTTCACATCAGAAACAAGGAGCAAGATCAGTGAGTCTGAGTGAAACACTGACCTTATACCATCAGTATCCATTGTGTGTGAACATATTCCAGCTGCAAAGTGGAGATTGCTGCAACATTAAAAAATATCTAGACAAAGATAGAATAATGTTTTGTCTGGGTGTTTTCTAACTCCCTTCTGTCTTCCTTTCAGGCTCCCTGTGAAGCTTATATTGATAACTGAAGGCAATGTCAAATCTACCTGGACTGGATTAGCTGCTTGCAAATAGAGGCATAATGACAAAGTGACAAATCTAAGATAACTTAGATAGAAAAAAAGGACAGAACTTTGGGAGATACTACTGTCCTGCAGGTCTAGGACTTAATTTTCTGTATTACAGCCCACTGTATTATCAATCAGCATCTTCACAACTTCAACAACTTCTTCCAATTCTTTTTTCTTCTGTTATTCCTGCTTGGAAATTATTTTTTTTTCTGGTATTCCTGTTTGGAAATATTTTTTTTGCCTGCTATTCCTGTTTGAATTCTGCTTCTTAAACTCAGGGCAATAAGGACTGTCCCCCACCAGATTACTCCATCAGTTCTATAGCTATGGTGACAGGCAAGATTTATAAGCACAAGGCATTTGTACTAACATGAAATGATTTACACACTTTATTGCCAAGTGTTAAACGCAACAGTTATGTCAAGATTTACCCTTTGCCCAGCAAGGCTCGAGGTGAGTGGACAGGCCAAGCAATCTGGCCAGTTTCAGAGCTGGCAGCACCTTTCCCACTTTTTTTAGGATGCTGCAGCAGCTGCTATGAGTGAATACCAAGCAGATGGCTTAGTCATGCACTTCCCATTAATTTAATTACAGTTTTGTGGCTAAATATTCTAGATAGTTCTGAATAGCCCTGCCTCCATTCCCAAAAATCCATAGATTATAATGAATTCCCTCCTGACTTCAGAAGACAGATTTTTTAATGTAAAAATGACTGAAACTTGCACTAAAAGCTATGATAGTGGGTTAACTTCATTTTGAAATATACTTTTATTCTGTTATGACAGGCAAACCCATCAGTTTATGAGTGCAGTTATGCAACATCATTGTCTTCTGGCACAGTTAATTATATTTAAAAATGCTTAGTTGAAAGAAAAGGCAGACAATAACACACAGGATAAAATGAAGGAAAAGAAGCATTACACCTTTAAGAGGAGACATAAAAAGAGTGGCTTGCTGTTTCCCTGAAGGGAATTGTTCTATTAAAATGAAAAACATTGTATGTTTGGAGCCAGCATGGCATTTTGAGCAGGTGAACATGCCTCCCTGCCTTAGCATTAGAAGTAATTTACAGCAGAGTGCCATGGAACAAAATAATTGCATTGAGAAATTGGTGTCAAACTTCTGAAAGACTGAAGAGTTGAGCCAGAGAGAGGGCTATAATTTCAGGGAGAAGACAGTAGCAATTGCAGACATGTTTAGGAGTTGTCTAAAAATCCATTAACATAAGCAGGTAAAACATATTTTTATAGTTTTGAGTCTCTCAAGACATGCTGCCACATGTGGGCTTTCTTGATTGATGTAGTTTTACTCTCAGAAGCATGCATCAGAGTGGAAAATATAGTGTCAGAGAAGTGTAATGAAAGTCCTTCAGGCTCTTAGGTGTCTCTGAAACGTGGCTGCAGAGGGGAAACTGTAATAGCAGTGTTAAAAAGCTTAGGGTTTTTGGAAAAAGGCTGTGAAGTCATCCGGGTATAATCAGCCACACAGATTGCATGTGACAGTGTGATCCCATGACCTGAGCACTCAAGGAGAACTACTTCTGTTGCTGAAAGGACCCTAATAAACTGTAGTTTTCTTCCTTTTTTAAAAATGTGAGTTACTGTATTTTGAACATGTGTGTGAAATTGAGTGTGTGTGGAGATGGGGGAGAAATATCACCTTGTGAAACACTGGTGACACTAGTGTGGGTTTCACGCTAGGAACATATAAAATGGACAGTCTTCTACCTTTGCCTAATTAAATGGTGAGGGTGGTGAAATACTGGAATCGGCTGCCTAGGGAGGTTGGGAATGCCCCCTCTCTCCCTGGAGGTGTTTAAGGCCAGGCTGGATGAGACACTGAGCAACCTGATCTAGTGGAAGGTGTCCCCCTCCATGGCAGGGGAGGTTGGAACTAGATGATTTTGAAGGTCCCTTCCAACCCAAACTATTTTATGATTCTATAAATCAAAATGGTAAAAAAGGTGTAAAGCAGAAGGAAAAAATAGCTCTGAAGAGCTACAGTTTTGCTGCATTCACACACACAACCACCATGCAGTAAGCATATGAAGTTTTACATGCTTTATACCCCTTGCACATAGATGTGGATGTACATATATTTGTATATGAACTTGATTCTCAGCTAATTTAAATAGTAGCAGAAGAAAATGTGAATCATGGATTTTTAATAAGTCTTTGGACGTAATTTCCCTGCTTTTCAAGTAAGTCTCTTACTCATTCTTAAATGCTTGTTTATTGGCAACTGAAATGTCAGTAAATGCCATTGGGAAGAAGGAGTTCTTTGGTTATTAATTATCCAGAATGGAGTAGGGACTTTCCCTCTCCTCCCCACTATGTGGAAAGTGATGTTTTTGCAGTACACCCAGTGTTCAATGGGGTGAGATGTGACTGAATGACTCTCTCAGATAGATGTAGGAAAAACTTGAAGACACTTTGGTCCTTTGTACACAGCTCCTTTCTCAGCAAATTCTATTCTGTAATTCACAGGTTCAACATCAGTGGAAATACATTAATTTTTGTTAATATTCTCTTCTCTGTGAGAGTCTGAATTATTTCTTTTCATATCTTTTCTTCTTTTTCTTCCTTTTTCCTCTTTTTCTTTTTTTATACTTTCTTTTGTCTTCCTTCTTTTAATTTTGTCCAACATATAACAAGGACAAAAAAACAAACATAGAAAGGACTTAAAGGGGTGATACCAAATTAGATGAATTACTATGAAGATCTTGGAACCTCTGATCATCCTTTTTCTCAGGAACTTGAACTTCAAGAGAGAGTGCAAGCACAACTAGCATTGCCTTTGGAGTCTGATGAGGATGTGGAGTTAATTTGCTTTTCAGGAGTTACTTTGGTTTTATTTTTACTTTGCAGCCTGCAAAACAAGGTAACCATTAGTCTTCCCTCATAATGCATGAAATTTATGTAACTGTACTTGTACTGTTAACCTTGATAGATTTTAGTTACAGTCATCACACAACTCTGCCTCCAAACACTATAAAATTTGAAGAATGACTCTTCCAAAGAACAATGTCTTTGAAAGTAAATGGTACATTAAGCTGCAGTAATTCCAGTCCCTGATGTTTGATTTCTATTCATTTAATCTCTGGATTTAAATAGTTTTAAGCTTGCTTTGGACCAAGGAATATGTCAGGAATATAATCACATCAGTTATGCTTTTCTTCCAGATTCTGAATGTGCTTTCTGAGCCTACTTAATTAGTTACTGTACCCCTAGCATGAAAAGGATAATTGCCATCATGAGTCAAGCATTAGGTGGAATCTGGAAGTATCCCAGAAAGCATCAAGAATTCTCAGATTTTCTGTATTTGGTGCAGTGTGAATGTTGTGGGGTTTGTGAGGATTTGTAATTTCCTCTAGAAGAGAAATGAGGCAGAATATATGACAGCTACTTGTAACAAACTCAAAGCTTGTGAGGCCAGCCACAGTTCCACGGAGTTACATGTTAATTCTCCTCTCTTTTCCTTCTACAATTTTTACAATTAATTTCTTTTTTCCAGTTAATTTCTTTCTCCTTGCTGTGCTGCAGAGGACATTTTCATGTTGCTGGTAAAGTCCTTTCTCATTTCACATGTACCCATGAAGCTTTAACCCTCTACATTTGGGTAAACAGTTAAATCAACACATTTTCAGGACAGAGAAATCCTGTCACCTCCTTCTGTCACCTCTTTCCTGTTCCACAGACAATGCTATTGAAACCTGATAATGCTTTTTCCATAATATACACAGAATAATTCCATGTATTCAAATCTTCATTCTACTCCAGGTTGTCTTCATTATGTTGAAGGCATTTTTTGCAAGGACTCTTCTTCACACCTAGACAAGGTCATAGAATCATAGAATAGTTTGGGTTGGAAGGGACCTTAAAGTTCATCTAGTTCCAACCCCCCTGCCATAGGGAGGGACCTTTGAAGGCTTCAGCTTCTATGGCTCAGCTTCCCAGGACCCAGGTCATGCACAATGGCTCAAATTCACATTAATCAGAACTAGTCCCATCTACACTGGATTGAAAACATCCATAGGACAAGATATTTCAAGTGTCTGCTGGACTCCCTATGCAAATAAATAACTAGATTTCCCATGCCACGTTTGTTTCATGTTTTGAAATATGTCTTGAAGGCTTGAATGTAGTAACTTGAGGGTACAGTGTCCATGGGAACAGTGATGGGAAATGAAACTGGAGAGGAGGCAGAAAACATGAATGGAATATTATCTGTCATCTGTCTAAGCAGCAGACCCTTGGCAAAGTATACCAAGATTTTGTTTTGAGAAAAACTAGTGTAAAAACAAATAACTCATGGGCAAGCCAGGCTGCATGCAGTATGGATATTCACAGGATAGAAAATACCTGAATACAGAAAGGCAGGGGTAGGACTCTTTAATAAGTTATGTGATGGGAGGACTAGAAATAATGGATGTAAATGGGAAGGGGGTAAATTCAGACTAGATTTAAGGAAGAAATTCTTTACAGTGAGGGTGGTGGCACACTGGAACAGGTTGCCCAGAGAGGTTGTGGATGCCTCCTCAATCCCTGGAGGTGTTTAAGGCCAGGCTGGACAAGGCACTGAGCAGCCTGATCTAGTGTGGGATGTCCCTGCCTATGGCAGGGGGGTTGGAACTCAATGATCTTTAAGGTCCCTTCCAACCTGAACTATTCTATGATTCTATGAGAAGAGAGAGGCTACTGGGGAATGAAGTTTTCTTCTTCTATAATCCCATGGACACTTTATTTTCTGAAACCATCTAAATCTGATTTTCAGAAATCATCTTTTCTTTTTGTGCATTTTAATACAGGATCTTGATCCCCCTTTGAGTGAAAGGTGTCAGCAGGCATCAGAGAGAGTCTTGCCCCTGCCATCAGCACTGACCTGCTGCTATTCAGTGTCTGTTTTATTCAGTTGAGGTAACACAGTCCGATATCAACTCCTCCTCTTGCACAACTCACCCATCCTTGGAGNTAAATCTGATTTTCAGAAATCATCTTTTTTTTGTGCATTTTAATACAGGATCTTGATCCCCCTTTGAGTGAAAGGTGTCAGCAGGCATCAGAGAGAGTCTTGCCCCTGCCATCAGCACTGATCTGTTGCTATTCAGTGTCTGCTTTATTCAGCTGAGGTAACACAGTCTGATATCAACTCCTCCTCTTACAGCCATCACTGCACAACTCACCCATCCTTGGAGCACCATCCACCCTTGGAAGCTTTATTGAAGAAAAGTGCAATTTGATCATATATGTAAAGCTTTACATGTGCAGCAAGAGTGAATTTATACTGAAAGGGTGAGCTTAGTCTGATTAGATTGTAACTTTTCAGACCTGCACTCTGTTTCAGTAAATTTTCTTAAATAAAAATATCCATGCAATGACCAAGCTACCTACCTCAGTGTCTGTAAAATCTTAGAATTTTTGTTTTGTTTTTCCTTCTTTATTTTCCCCACTATGCACATACTGTCTGGTGTACTACAAACCCCTGGGCTGATAAACAATATGTCCTTAAACCACAAAAAAATGCTGGACACTGCAAATTGATGTTGCAATGAGGGTGGGGTGCCAAATAGTTTGTACATTTAACAAAACTTAAATGTGCAGATGACTAATGTTAGCAGATATTAAGACACATGAATTACCATCAAGGCAAATTCTTGTGATGCTTGCTAGGATTTGAATGTATGCGTGCTGGCATGTAATTTCCTAAGAGAATGTAACAATATTTAACTTTAAACACCTCCATACTTTGGAAAAGCTAGGTGATTATTTTTAAAGAGCACTAAGTACATAATTTCTTTCAGAGCAGACCTTCTATGAATTTACACAAGCAGAGGAATTGAGTCACATTTTGGCACGTACCCTTTGGGGGGAAAAAAAAAATCAATAGAAGAAAAAAACACTGAAATAATTTATCTTTTCCAGGCCCAGATATCTTTTGTTATGATACAGGGAGAGGCAGTGCTTGAACAGCCTGAAACATCAATGGTGATGAAGAAACACATGCACTTAATGTACTGTCCTGCTTTCTCTATGTGCCCTAGTGCTTCATTCCTTCACTTTGGCTCAGTCCAAAAGCTATTGAATTCAGTGGAAAACCACCCACTGACTCCAGTGGGGAGTCGATCAGTCTCCAAAAATGTGTAATTGGACAGGGTAACAACTGATTTTGTGCCATGTGCTATAAATCTCCCTTCCACGGTAGAACTTACAGTTCTGCCTCAATAGCACTAAACTGGACTAAGAAAGAAAGAGGCAACTTAACTTTCAGCTGGGGAGATCTTGAGTTCTTCGCTCTCACCACAGGAATAACTTTTTTTGCATTGAGTCCAGTGCCCAAACTATGGATTTATAACCAGAGGGGCTTAGCCTGAAGTATAAACAATTCACACTACAGTAGCTGTGCAAAGATGAGCAGTTTAAAACATAAAGATCTGAAATCACGATAAAATTGCTCATGTTTTTTGGGGAAAAAAAGAATCACTGATAAATGGGTTTACATTGCCTTTGTGGAATCATGAAAGTTTGGGATATTGTTTTGAGATTGGTGTAGTTTGATTTACTACAGGTAAGAAGACAAATCTTCCACAGGCAGATAAAATACTCAAGAATCAGGTTCTAATTTCTGTTCTCTTTCTGAACTGATAAAAAATTGGAGGGGAGCAAAAGAATAATATAAATATACATTCAAAATGTTCCCTCAGCAGCCTTTCTGTCTTGCAACAACACTACCTGTCACAGGTTATAAGATTGGAAAAGGATGGAAGAAGAAAATAAGAATTGAGAATTTAAGTTGTAATATTGTCAATATGGTGGAGATTGACAGGGCTTTCTTCTTAGTGTTATATGAGTATAATTCCACTGATTTTTATGAGACCTACATAGATTCAAGGAAAAAGGCACAAAAATTTACCAAACTTAAGTGCAGTCTTTGTATTTATAAGGTGCCTTTTTCTCCAGAATTACAGCAGAGGCTGAGAAGGCAACACTGAGCAGCCAACTCCAGCCCTAAATTCTGAATTTTTTTGCCTTATTCTTTTGACATTTTCTGATTACTCAAGAAGAACAGGTAACTGGGGAGGACAGCTTGAAAGATGCATCATTCTTTGTTCAAGGCTAAGCTTTTTGTTCACGTTGCTCTAAGCAAGGGAGTAACCAGATTCCCCAAGATTGGGTTATAGAATCATAGAATACTTTTGGTTGGAAGGGGTCTTAAAGATCATTTACTTTGGACACCTCCCACTAGATCAGGTTGCTCAGTGCCTGGTCCAGCCTGGTCTTAAACACCTCCAAAGAGGGAGCATCCACAACCTGTTCCAGTATTTCACTGGAATATTTATACTGGAGTCTGGAGCCCTGATAGATGGTGTCCTTTATGGGTTGAGCTCTTCACAGGTGACTGCTCTGCATAAGCAAACTCACAGTGGACAAATAGACAAATTGTGTGCTCTTGTTCTACCTGAGCATTCTCACTCCTGGACTTTCTACTTCCTTTCCTTATTCTTAAGCACACTAAGTCAAGATCTCTTTCTGATAGCTGTAGAGTGTTTCCCATTGACCTGGATTACAAAGGAAATTAATGAGGAAACTAGCCTGGAGAAGAGAAGGCTCAGAGGGGACCTCAGAGTAACTTATCAGTACCTGAGGGGGTCCTACAGAAAGGCAGGGGAAGGACTTCTTAATATGATATCAGATGGGAGGACTAGAAACAATGGATGTAAATTTGGAGGGGGGGAGATTTAGACTTGGCATAAGAAAGAAATTCTTTACAGTGAGGATGGTGAAGCACTGGAACGGGTTGCCCAGAGAGGTTGTGGATGCCCCCTCTCTGGAGGTGTTCAAGACTAGGCTGGACAAAGCACTGAGCAGCCTGATCTAGTGGGAGGTGTCCCTGCCTGTGGCAGGGGGGTTGGAACTCGATGATCTTTAAGGTCCCTTCCAACCCAAACTATTCTATGATTCTATGAATTCCTCTCCTCTGCTAGACTGCTGTGGAGAACCATCACAGCTCCTGCTTGCTTCTCTTGCCTCTCCTCTTGCTCATCCTCCAGTCAGTTTTGCCTGCTGTTTGCTTGAGAGGCAGGAAAAGACAGGGCAAGATTTTTGACTCATCTGCTTTCTCACTGGAGGCAATTTTTCTCTCTGTAAACACAGTCTCTGTTCTTCAGGGAGTTTGTATGACAAAAAGTCACCAATACTCCTTCACCTTAGGAGGTGCTGTAAAGGAATTTTTATGAGACATCCAGCAAAGACCTCAGCTAAACTCCCCTTGGGTGCAGCAAGAGAGAGGATGAAGAAATTACCAGAGTCCACTAACAAATAGCAGGGACAATAGGCTGTCAGTAGGATGTAACTTATTCCAGTCAAGCAGAAGATGTAAAAATACTGGATATATTCACAGAGGAGCTGTGGAGCTGTTGAATATCACAAAAAAAGAAACCCAGATCCTGCCCTGTATTTCCTAGTTTATCTGCAGTAAAGCATTCTTAAATGCAGAACCCAAATACTTGAAAAAACATATTTATGGACATATTCTAACATTTTAAGTCCAAGTCCCACTGTTTTCTTCAGAGAAGAGAGTGTAATAGAAGAATAAAGAAGAATAAAGAATTTTGCCAAAGGTAGCAGTGTTTCTACTGTCAGGAAAACAGGAATAGCTTCTGGAAATATATTACCAGTGCCTGTGTGGGAGAAAGAGAAGAGACAAAGCCCCATTCAGATAAATCTTGTAAGAATCAGTGGGGTTACCTACACACTGGGGAGTGTTGATGGTTTGGTCTGTTAGTTCTCAAAAATCATGGATGTTGTGTCTTAGAGGTACAGAACTTACAACAAAACATGTCAGGCAGTAGTGCAGAGTGGCATTTAACTGTGGTAAATACAGCAGTGAGAAAGGTCAAACATATAGTCTGAAACAGAAGAAACTGCTTAGCAGAGATAGAGGAAAGGTTAACCAGGGTGTTGGCATTTATTCCCATATTCTTTAAATACAGAGACTCATACATAAATACCAGAGAAGTGCAGGCATGACCTTAGTCTAACAACAGTTCCCCAAGGACAGCACATCTTCCAGAGACAGGGCTTAATTACAGAGAAAGGCACTGAGCAGCCTGATCTAGTGGGAGGTGTCCCTGCCTATGGCAGGGGGGTTGGAACTTGATGATTTTAAGGTCCATTCCAACCCAAACTATTCTATGATTCTATGAAATTCTTCCAATATTCTTCCAGCATAAAAAATTCTTCCAATTTTTTCAGTTTCCTGAGAGGTGACAAGCCCTATAGGTGCCAGTCTGGAACACTTTGTAGTCCTGCAGGTAGCTGTACCATTCTTTCATGCTGTCCACACATGGCAAGGTCTCTCTGAGAGCCTGTGGTTACAAGTTCCACAGGGTCAGTAAAATTTTGGACAGAGGAAGAAATAGAGCAACGAGATTCAGAAAGGGAAAGGAAGGTCACAGCAGCTCACATAGCATCTGTGCCACCACAGGGCGAAGCTAGCATGTGCTGAAATGGAAGGAAGGAAGAAAAAAGTGTGAAGGTTATTGAGACTGATAAGTTTATCTTGGCCCCATGTAAATTCACTCAGGGTCAGAGCCTTTTGTTGCCTCAATGACAATCACACAATAGCCGTGGGATGAGGTTGGGCTGGNGTTTAGACTTGACATAAGAAAGAAATTCTTTACAGCGAGGGTGGTGAAGCACTGGAACAGGCTGCCCAGAGAGATTGTGAATGCCCCCTCTCTGGAGGTGTTCAAGACTAGGCTGGACAAGGCACTGAGCAGCCTGATCTAGTGGGAGGTGTCCCTGCCTGTGGCAGGGGGGTTGGAACTCGATGATCTTTAAGGTCCATTCCAACCCAAACTATTCTATGATTCTATGAAATTCTTCCAATATTCTTCCAGCATAAAAAATTCTTCCAATTTTTTCAGTTTCCTGAGAGGTGACAAGCCCTATAGGTGCCAGTCTGGAACACTTTGTAGTCCTGCAGGTAGCTGTACCATTCTTTCATGCTGTCCACACATGGCAAGGTCTCTCTGAGAGCCTGTGGTTACAAGTTCCACAGGGTCAGTAAAATTTTGGACAGAGGAAGAAATAGAGCAACGAGATTCAGAAAGGGAAAGGAAGGTCACAGCAGCTCACATAGCATCTGTGCCACCACAGGGTGAAGCTAGCATGTGCTGAAATGGAAGGAAGGAAGAAAAAAGTGTGAAGGTTATTGAGACTGATAAGTTTATCTTGGCCCCATGTAAATTCACTCAGGGTCAGAGCCTTTTGTTGCCTCAATGACAATCACACAATAGCCGTGGGATGAGGTTGGGCTGGACTTTTCCTGAATTACCTAGGGGACTCCATCACAGCAAAAATTCACAGGGAACTTGAGTCACCTTTGCCTTTTACTGTGATCTGGCAACAAGATAACACCAGCCAATTGAATGAAATCACCTAGCAGGCCCACTGAAATAAATCTGTGTAGCCTTCAGTCACACAGTTTGTCAAAAATACC
>VZTY01007318.1:0-13471 GCA_013400935.1 Turnix velox
AAACTATTCTATGATTTCATGTGGTGGAGAAGATCAGAGAAGATCTTTGCTGTTAGAAATTCTGCTCTAACAATTCTGCACTTGAGAATGTTTACATGATGTCTCTGACATACCACAGATATGGAAATGTCAGGAATATCTATCTGAAATCCATCTGGATTGACAGGCTAATACACATCTCTGACACACATAATTTGTATTTCAAGGGATGCTTCACATAATGCCAGCCTGGATGTCACTGGCAAAACCAACGTCCTGCTGTTCTGTTGTCTGAAAGGAAGAGCCTCTCTATAAACACAGATTTTGGGAAGACATGGTAATGACAGTAATTCTTGTCATCAAAGTTTTTATGGTTATTGCAAAACACAGAATCAGGGATATGTTTCATAATGCTCAGGATATTTCAGCCAGTTTGTGACTAATGGGAACTGCAGAACAGTAATTACTCATGGCCACCTCCTAGGGACATGTGGCAAACTGTGTCTTTGTAAAGGATGAAATCGAGAATTGGCCTTTTCTGGTGATATTTTTTGCTCATCCTTCCCCTTATATCTGCAAAATCCAAGAATTCCTGGGAAATCTCAGTACATTTTGGTCTGAGTTAACAAAGGCTCAGCAGGCGGGGGTTGGTCCTTGAGCTTCGCCCTTCAGCAAACTGAGATGTTTGGGGCTGAGATTCCTTTCATTCTTTTGAACTAGAAAAACTATTTTTTTCCTCTTTCCCCTTCTTTGTGGCTTTTAATTCTTTTGAATTAAATAAACCTCTTTTTTTTTTCTTCCCCATTATTTGTTTCCACAAGCAGTTCCACGGTCATGGGTTTGGATGTGCTCAGTGGCTGCAGGAGCATTCAAAGGGAAAGAAAGCACAATCAGAAAAATTATTCCATATTTTTACAAGAAAATTGGAAGGACGAGGTGTCTCCATCCTGCACAGCTGAAAGGTAAGTTGCTCAGCTGCAAAGAAAGTTCCCTTTTCCTCATATAGAAAGCTCTTGTTATAGTCTCATGGAATACATTTGTAGGAGAGTCCAGACTCGATGCTGCTTCTCCTTGCCCTGTTCCTTCTGGGCTGCAATAGGTACTGCAAACCCAATGGCTGCTTAACACTCCTTAAAACCTTTTGTTTTTCTCATCTTTTTCCCCAGATTATTTTTAATCCTGATTATTTGCAATCCAGCTGATAGTGTGGCCCTGCAGTGCTAATTAGGAGGCAGAATTGATAAATGGTTGCGGGAGGAGGTGGAAGAAGGAACCCCTGTACAGAAAGAAAAGCTCAGTGGGAAGTGTGAGGAGTTTGCATGGTGCCAGGTCCAGCAGTGCCACGTTCAGCTTGTGACTCAGAAAGCAGGGTGCACACAGGGCAGAGGGACAGGGAGACAACGCTTTGTCAGCTGCCACTTAGCAAATCCATCCTGAGGTGAACCTGGGACCACAGAGCTTGTCTTTTCTTAGAAGGAAATCAGACCTGGAGGGTGGGCTTATTCCAGTATAATTTCAGGCAGATGGTGACAGTGGTGACACCTTTTCCCCATCTCCCCACCACGCTGCTCTGCCTCCCCCTCTCCCCCCACCCCCCTGTTCTTCCTTCACATCCAGGGATATTATGATGTGTAGTCATCCTGGCACTGCCTGGATGACTGAAGCCTGACCCTTTGCCTGCAGACTGGAGAGTTTTTTCCCCACCAAGGGTGTGCCAAGGCATGATTCAAGTCACTGTGCTGTTGTGCAGTTGTTGGGTCAGATGCAAACGGTAGGAAGGTAACAGAGACCGGGGCAGCGAGGAATGGGGGACCATGTCTGCTGGCAGGAGCCAGCTGTGGCACCTTCTACATAGGGAAGCTGGTCCACAGGATGCTGAAGCTCTCCACCAGTGACAATCCCAGCATCAAAGGGCATTTGGTACTGGGAGGAGGGTACTTGTGTCCACTCAATGGAAACACTGAGCAAGAACAGAAAATAAAGCGAGTTCTGCTGGTGATAGGGACAAGAAAAACATTGTGCCATTCAGGAGGTAAAGACAACTTAAAAAATTACACTTATGGGGGAGGGAGGGGAAGGGGAGACATCTGTCCTTGTTTATTCATTCATGTTTCTACTTGCCTTTATTATATTCAAATGATACTAGAAGTAATTTGCATGTGACAGTGACCTGGGGAGTGGGAGTGCTCTGTGCCAGCCTTTAAACCTCTTCCTAGCCCAGCTTCTCATACACATATCTGACACTTTGATGCAGTTTACACTGCACTGTCATCCAACAGAGCCATAAGATCATATTTTTTCCATTTTGTTGTTTTGGTTTATATTTTCTTTGCTAGTGAGCTGGGATCAGATGGGAGCAGAAGGAAATCAAACATTGTTAATCACCACAAGACCTCTGCCCTTCCTGAGCTGATACAGGAGGGGAGGAATAGATTCCTGGGCTATTGAGATTTGCCCTCCCATTCAGCTCCCAGTTCCCCTCTCTTATCTCTCACTCCTCCACTCTCTGCTAGCTTCCTGCCAACTCATTCCTGAAAAACAGAGGGTGGGAACGGAAATCCTCCATCAGGCCTCTCTTCCCCCCGAGCAGACAACAATGGGCAAGCCAGGCTCCTCCTGGTTTTAAGCACCACTTACTAATCTTCCCCATTCAATTGCAGCAAACCTATGCTGCCAGCTACCACCACCCACTGCCTCATCAGCAATAACTAAACCTGGCCAGAGGAGCTTCTGATCAAGAAATCAGATTTTCTAAGCTCTGGAAGAGTCAGTATGTTGGATCAGATTCATCTGCTGGCTGCTGTGACGGTGCTGGGAGTCCTGGAGCAAGGTAGGGACCATCAGATGCCCATGCCCAAGTAGTTGCTGGTTCAGTCTACTGTACCTCCATTGATTCACTTCTATATTTATCTTCTGCCAGTGCAACAGCAGACTGTAGGTTTTGAATAGTATTCAACAAAATGAATGTCTGTAAAATTCATCCTACTTCCTCAGTTCAGATACTTATGGTAGATCTCTCTGCATACATTTTCTTCCTTTGAAAAATTGATTTACAGCAGCTCCTGAGGTTGATGGAGACATCAGCATACAACGATCACTGCAGTGCAGAAATGGAACAGCTCCCAGCCATGGCTCCACATTGCACGACTGTCTAATTCGGTGTCTGCTTTGCTTATCTGTGCCATCAGTTCTCAGCAGTCAGGATTTGTAAATGGAAAGAGATTAAAGATTGAAACCCTCCTAAAATGGGCAGCAATAAAATGCATCTGAACTGTGTAACAATTTCTTTAGATAATGGATGATCAGCCTGTTAATTAGACAAGAAGGAAAACAGGTATCTGCTGGTGGCACGTGACTGTGTATTGCGGCTTCCTGGTGCACTGGGTGTTTCCTTTCCCTTATCTAAAACTTAATCTGGGGTTTCTATCCAGTTTTCTGTGCTGTGCAGCAATGTAAGGTACCGAAGGTGCTGCAGAACTTATGTCCTTACTTCTGCCAGACTCCCGGCCCAACCGTGCCCAGAGGACTGACCACTGCTGCTTTTCTCTCTTTGGCTGCAGCCTACTTCTTTCTCCAGGTGATCTATGCCAGGAGGAAGTTTGGCATTTCTCCTCCAAAGATCTCTGGCCCACCTGAATTTGAGAGGATCTTTCGAGCCCAGTAAGAAACTCCTCTTATATGATGCTTTGATAACAGTGCTGCCTCTCATTTTTGGGATTGTAATTCACCCATTGTTCATCTCCTTTGGGGTTAAGTTAATGAGCTGAAGAGTTGGAATTGAGACAGCAGGGTTTTAAGCTGCAGTACTAGGAAGAGCCACTGAGGGTGGTTCATGGAGTCTTTTTTGTGCATTGTCTGACCTGGGCATCTTTTACTTAATTTCTTTTGCCTTGGACACTCAGTT
This sequence comes from Turnix velox, assembly GCA_013400935.1. Taxonomy (NCBI): domain Eukaryota; kingdom Metazoa; phylum Chordata; class Aves; order Charadriiformes; family Turnicidae; genus Turnix; species Turnix velox. Next base: position 3,884 of record VZTY01007318.1, read on the forward strand.
CCTTCTTCTGTTTAATTCCTGTGAATCAAGCTGGGGCAGGAATTTTAGGGGGAAAGTGCCATAAAAGCCTGGAGATTTTTAGGGTGACATCAGCTCTAAAAAGCAACAGGCTCTGGATACTGCTAAAGTAAAAAGAGAAGATCTTCCTCCTTTGTTTTGATTTTCCTTTTTCCTGCCAGAGTGAACTCCTCTGAATATTTTCCCATTTTTCTGGCACTTCTCTGGCCGGCTGGACTCTTCTTCCATCAAGGTGAGTTACCTGGTTTGTCACTATTCCCCTCGGTACTGGCTCTCTCTGTACTTAGTTCCTGCTCACCTTCTGGAACAGAATCAGAAGGGACAGAGGACACAGAGCCTCTGTTTCTTCACTCTGAGCTACCTGCTTGGCTCAGAGTAGCTCTAAAAAGCCTTTGGAAGTGGTCACTGTGAGCTCTCTCTGCAGGTCTGGCTGCAGCCTTGGGTCTGTTCTATCTCTACTCCCGCTATTGCTACTTCGAGGGATACAAGGCATCTTCCTCAGAAAGGTAACTGTCTCTGTCAGCCTGGAGTATGTGATAACCCACACAGATTTGCAATTGGGAACAAAACATGCTTCAAAGAAGTTCAGGACTCCCTTTGGCTGCTTCGTGGCTCCTGCATGTCTCAGCCTTGCCAACCCCCTCCAAGGCATAACGTGGGCTTGGGTACAAGGCTGGGCAAGAGAAACGGATATGGGGCAAGGCTGGAGTTGCCTGAGCACTTGCTGGGGGTGTGTGTGCTCCCTCAAGGTGGGAGCAGGACTTGGGACCCCAGGCAGAGGACAGGCAACAGCCTTTCCAACCCCTTCTCCAGGGAGGAAGGCACTGTTCCCAGACAGGAGTGGGGATGTTCAGTCTCAGCAGGCTGCTTCTCTCTCTCCAGGCTCACCCCAATATACTTCAGCTCTGGAGTTTTGTGGATTCTCATTGCAGCATCAGCCCTGGGCATCTTGCATTTCTTCTTCTCTCACTACATGGGGCTGAACATCCTTCAGCTTCTCAGAGGGTGACCTGTGTTCCTCTGCCCCTCATCGGTGTCCTCGCCTCTGAGTCTTGCTCCTTCCTGCCCAAGGGGACAGACTGGCTGTACCTAACACAGCAAAACCATCAAGTTCACCCTCACCAGAGTTTTCAACCCCTCTCTCTCCACTGCCCACCACCAGCACCAACTGCTCAGGTCCTCAAGAGATATTTTTTTACCCACAGCACTCTTTGTGCCAAGTGCGCCATATCTAGCAGCTCCAACACACCTGACGTGGAAGAAATATTCCAAAATGAGGAGAAATTTTAGGAAAGCTCACATAAAAGCAAACTTATCTCAGACTGAGGTTCCCAGTGAGGCACCTCAGGGAATAGCCATGTTTTCTCCTTCCTCCAGCAGCTCTGCTTTCATCCCAGGCACTAAATGTGGTTCATGCCAGTTTTCCAAGGCCCACACCTAAGGAAGGCATTTGTTTGAAACCAGATGTGGGCTGAGGCATAGCAACAGAGGAGAGGAAGAAACAGAAGCAGACACCAACATGTTGTGAGAGAAAGTCCATCAGAGCCCTTGTAATCATAATTAGACATTGCCTGTGGAAGATACTGTAAATCAGTCATGCGTCTGCATAACCACTACTTGGTGTAACTTTGAACAACTGCCTGTGTAACTGCGAATAGTGTGAGTGACAACAAGCACAAATAAAGGGGACGTGAGTTTGTTGCACTGGGCATCTCTTTCTGGGACGCCAATTGGCAAACAACAAAACCATGACTGAGCACAGGGTGGTTGCCTGGGTTCTCTTGTAGTGCAGCAGAATGCAGCCCATGGGAACATAAGCACCAGGTATCTGGAGTACTGTGTTCAGTTCTCAAGCCCCCAACATGAGAAGGACATTAAGCTGTATCTGGAGCAGGTCCAGAGGAGGGCCATGAAGATGATCAGAAGGCTGGAGTACCTCCCTTACGAGGACAGGCTGAAGGAGTTGGGGTTGCTCAGCCTGCAGAAGAGAAGACTCAGGTGCAGGCCACAAAGTGACTTATCAATACCTGAAGGGGGCCTACAGAAAGGCTGGGATAGGACATTTCAATAGGGCACAGAATGGCAGGACTAGGAATAATGGATGCAAATTGGAAGAGGGGAGATTTAGGCTGGATAGAAGAAAGAAGTTCTGTACTGTGAGGGTGGTGAAACATTGGAACAGGTTGCCCAGAGAGATTGTGGATGTCCCTCCCTTGGAGGTGTTTAAGGCCAGGCTGGATGAGGCATGGAGCAACCTTGTTTAGTGGGAGGTGTCCCCGACCATGGCAGGGGAGTTGGAACTAGATGATCTATAAGGTCCCTTCCAATCCAAACCATTCTATGATTCCCTGCCCGGTCTCCAGCCGCCGCTCTCGGGAGAGGGCGCTGGTGCGACGCGGCTACGAACTCCGTGACCGGAGGGAATGGGGGTGTCGCGGGGTAAGTGGGAGGTGAGCCACTGAAGCCGCTCCCGGAAAGGGAGCCTGCGTCGGAGGTGAGTGTCAGTGACGCCGAGGAGGAACCAGGGTGTCGTGGCGCAGCCCAAGAGGTGCTCAGGACAGGGCAGGTCGAGCCATGGCGGCACCTCGGGGTCCATCCCTGCTGCGCCAGGCCCTGGGGTGAAGGTTGTTGGGGTGAGAAAAACCCAAACAGAACAGACCGAGCAGAAATCTCCTGGAGACGGCTGGTGACAGACAACGAAGCTCTCTGCAAGTGCTTTGCGGCGTCCAGGGTTCCTTCCTCTCCAGTTCAGAAACGGGGGAGAAAAGACTTGACATGGATACTTCGGATATTCGGAAGCAAATCCTCTCCGGTACAGCCACAGGTGAAGCAGCCCGCTGGACGGGCTGAAATGGAAGGAATCCTGCAGAACCAGCAAGGAGAACAGGGACTGAAGTCGTAAACAAGCCTCTGGCCTCTTATGGGGCTCGCTCGCAGGAGAACAAACGAGTGGCGATGAAAACTAAAGGCTGTCCCCCTGACGAAGCAGCTCCCAGTACACACACCCTGCTAGTAGGAACCTAGCCAGGTTACTGTAGGGCTTTTGTACTATGTTATTGAAGTTTGTACGAGATTCTTTTATCTCGAACATTTTAAAGGCGGCCACGTGGACTTTCCTACCCGTCATGTGATGGCCCGTGCCGGATATGTGTGCAGCGGCCAGTGGGTTTACAGGTCACACAGCTGAAACACCGTGCCCCTCCCGAAAAACTAACCTAAGCCCATGAAAAAGCATCCTAGTCCCTCCAGAGCGTGGCTTGGTGGTGGGATGGAGCGCATCCTTGCATTTCCCCAGCACACCCTTGAATTTCACAGGGAAGTAGCAGCGGAGATACTGCTTGATTCTATGAATTCAATGAATCATAGAATGGTTTGCGTTGGAAGGGACCTTAAAGATCATCTAGTTCCAAACCTCCTGCCATGGGTAGGGACACCTCCCACTAGACCAGGTTGCTGGTGTGTTTGGGAGGGGAAGGGCTGGGCAAAGAGGGTGCAGCTGGTGGCCCTTGCTCTATGGCACTGGCATGTCCCCCGGGTTTCCATAGCACCAGCATCCAAAACATAGGGCCAAGAGGAGGGAGAGAAGTAGGTCAGACTGGGCTAACAATACCCAGACGTGTCTATCTCGGCTCAGCATCATCCAGGAAATAGTGTGAAACAGGAGAAAAGGAGAAGGAAATGGGACGGGGGGTGAAATATAGAGTGTCCATAGTTTGAGCAATGTATTTCTTTCTCTCGGAAAAACGAGGACTTTTTAAAGCCACTCTTGTGTATCAGTACTGAGAGAGGCAGACTAGTACCCATCTCCTGTCCATCTGACAACCGACTACAAGGGAATTCAAATGCTAATTTGGAGCCAGAATTTTCAATGGCTCTTTATTTCTGCAGCAGCCCCAGGACAGGAGCTCTGGGGATCCAGCCAGCAGGAGCTGGAAGGATGCTGGTCTCTGGAGAGAGACTTTCCTTTCCCTTCATCCTGACGTGGTTACCTCCGTGCCTACCTTTCAGTTGCTTACATTCGAGTGACTTCCAAGGGAAAGGAAAGGCCGACATGCTGGAGTTGTGTAATTAAAATAACAGCCAGAGTGATCCATTTTATGTGCTGAGTCTGCAGAGGCCTTGCTGTCAACCTGACAGTGTTCTGGTGCTCACTGGCAAGCAGCAGAGTCATTCTGAAGGATGTATCCATCAGTGCCAAAACCGAGGAGAACATTATGGCCAGTAATTTCCCCGATTCCATATGTGAATGTATGGCCACAGAGCTCTGTGAGGTGAGAGAGGATGGGGAAATGCTTTGGTGGCATGTTGGCTGAGGTGGACTTGGTTGAAAAGCGTGACTGTGACTAACCCATGTCATACCTGTGGCTTGACAGCATCATGAACAGAAGGTGCCAGGTCGCTTTATCTTGGAGGAGACTGAGGGGTTCACCTCATTGATGTTTACTAATATATAAAGGGTGAGCGTCAGGAGGATGGAGCCAGGCTCTTCTCAGTGACCTCCAATCATAGGACAAGAGGCAATGGGTGCAAGCTGGAACACAGGAGGTTCCACAGAAATATAAGGGGAAATTTTTCACAGTAAGAGGGACAGCATAGTGGCACAGGCTGCCCAGAGAGGTTGTAGAGTCTCCTTTCTGGAGACATTCAAAACATGCCTGGATGAGGTCCTGTGTGACCTGATCTGGGAGTTTCTCCTCTGGCAGGTAGATTGGACTAGATGATCTCTCAAGGTCTCTTCCAATCCCTGTCATTTTGTGAATGTTGTGCCATCACAGAAGAGACAAGTCACAGAGAGACAGAGTGTTTCACACAGGCTCCTCACCCACAAGTAAATACTCCCTTTATATTACCACAGGAGACAGCCCTGTGCAGCAAAAAACCATTCCTGGGTTAGATTGTGGAGTACAATCCAAGAGAAAACAAAGCTACCTGCCGCTTTATATATTAGCAGGTCAACACAACCTGCTTGGAGGCTGGGAAAATCCACACTTCATCAGTTTTACACCTCCCAACAATTATCACTTGATAATAAAGAGAACACCAAGAATTCATCTTACCCTTGGTGAGGGCAGAGGCACAATATATCCAAAGATGGGTAGGGCTTAATGCTCCCTCTGTGAATGTTCTCCCTCCAAAGGAAAACTTAAATACTTGATGTGGTAGCTTAAGAAAGAGCATGCCCTGCTCCAGCCCTCTGTGTTCAGGGATTTATGGGGTCTAAGAGCTAAAGTAAAAGTTAGGTAGAGGAGCAAAAGAAGGCTCAGAACTCACTTCTGGAGAGAGAAAATGAAAAAGGACCCATGCGAGCAGCACATGCTGCTTTGACATAGCACTTCTTGACATGAGAAAGCTGGGTGACATCAAGCAGAAAAGGACACATTACCCACAAGGGATGAAACCACTGTGTTGCTGAGGTCACCACTCCTGAGCCTGCTGTTGAAAAGGTGTCTAAAATAAGGTTCATTTCATGAACACGTATGGCTCGAATGACAAGAGCTCAGGCACCATGTTATCTGTCCTGATGCAGATCCCGTGACACACTAAGACTGGATTCTGTCACCCCACTGTAAAGTATTTACAGCTTTACAGCTCATACTCCTCCTGGGTGGAGTAAGGAAACATAGACAAGGCTTTCTGCAAATGGACTGATGCAAATGGACACTTGTCCGCCTCCTTCTTGGCTGGTGCAAGGTGGAACAGCCAAAGAGCTGTAAATGTTTTGCCTGAGTGAAGAAACCTTCAGCCTGATGAGCTCAGTAGGCACTGCACTGCCAGATGGCTGCTGGATCAGAGCTGACTCATGTTCACCTAGCTCAGATTCAGGCAAAAACACGAGTACCACAAGGATGCTGGGAGAAGACACCTCTTCTACTGCTGGAGCTGCATTCACAGCAAGGTAGCTACCACAGCAGTAAAAAGCAGAAGGTTCTGCCAACTGAGAGAATTATAATGGCACAAAACCAAAGTGTTCTGACAGATGAACTCCCAATGGAAAATGTCAGCACTGAGGTCACTGAGGGAACAGAGCAGAAACGATTCTTCCATTTTCTCTTGACAAAGGATGCTGAGAACACAACATGGATGAACTGTCCATGACGGATTCAAACAACACAGCAGTGGCCATGGAGAGAAGGAGGGACTTAGGTATGTGCTTTTGACTAAAACAGCATCTATCAGCTTCTCCAACTGGTTTCCAGGATGACTTGGCTTCTTGGTGAACTACAGCTTAGAATCATAGAATAGTTTGGGTTGGAAGCAACCTTAAAGATCATCTAGTTCCAAACCAGATGCCATAGGCAGGGACACCTCCCACTAGATCAGGTTGCTCAGTGCCCTGTCCAGCCTGGCCTTAAACACCTACAGAGAGGGGGCATCCACACCTCTCTGGGCAAAGGAAGGCTGGGAAACATGAGCTGTGGCCATTCTCCATTGCAGACCACCATTCTCAGAGTAATGAATACAGATAAAAAAGGTGAAAAGGAAGAAAGTGAAGTATAAGCAAAAAGCTTCTTGAGTTACCCAATGCAAAAGCAAGAGGTTGTGTAAGTAAAGCTGTGAACTGGCAGTGTCGGTAGTTGACGAACGTGGCCTTGTTATCTAATATGGTAGAACACTCATCATACATATTTAATAGCAGTGTTTAGCTTGTATTTGTCACAGCATGAAGGCTAGAGGCTGCTTCTGAAGCCATGAGTAGAGACCAAAAGATGAGAATTTTAGGGCTTCTGACTGGAGGCCACACAGAGGAACCACAGATTAGACGTGTAATGCTTCTATGCATTCCCTGTTTTACAAGCTCAGATGATAAAGCAAGTCCACTGCTGGCCATATTTTGTTGAGAGTTAATTAGGTTTGCAGATCAACTGTAAGATTTTGAATTATATATGCTTATATGCAAACACAAGCTACATGCAACATGTGTAGCTGAGACCTGGAGGATGAAGCTCATGATGGAGGTAGAAGAACAAAGTGATAACACAGGAAAAAGAGAAAGGGAAGGTGCATGCAGTGTTGGGGTCAGGATGATGGATAATGAAATCTGTCTTTTTTTCAGAGCAGATGATTATACTCCATTCATTTCTCCTAGGAATGGCAAATGCTGATGCATAAAACAATTACTGGCAATTTTTTTTTTTGCATTGCAATAACATTTCCAAGACCTACTCTGAGATCAGTATTGATCTGCATAATTTTCATACACCCCAAGTGCTCTATATATGCTTAGATACCTATGAAATCCTTGAACCAGAGCGGCAAATTTTCTGTTATTTTCTTGCACAGGAAAGAAACCTCAGCAAGCTAACAAATAGAGATTAATGACTGGTACCCAACAGAAACCTAAGAAGGCAGCAGGCTTCAAGCAAAAGCTTTACTTTGGTCCAGCTTAATACATCTTTTCAGCTTTGTGTGTGTCTCTGCAGGTTGGACTCATAGAGTGGTGCTTGCACTATCCTGGTGCAGGTCTCAACTCCCATCCCTGCTCACCATGACCTTTGAGGGAACTCAGGATGCTGCAAAAGGGTTGTGTGACTATTTGGCAGATAATTTCTTCAGATTTCTAGCCAAGAAGCCACCTCTTTGCCTATTTGCTAACCAAATGACTCACAAAACACAGTAGTCTGAGCCCAGCTTAGATTACAGCCTTACTCAGGCTCATCTGAACAAGGTGAAATTTATCTTCTGGGAATGCAAGAGGAAAAAGAAGAGCTCTCCCCAGCAGTCTGAAGTACTGGTGTGCCTTTCACTTTCACAGGAATGAAGCAGTGAAACTCTGAAGCAAAACAAAGCCCTTCCAGAGAAAAACAAGTACTTGAAGCCAAACAAGTACTCGAGCTGCTGAGATGGAGATGCTGACAGACATGGCAGTGTCTGCTGGCAGGGAAGGTACAGATGTCAGGCTGGCACCATAAAACAAAAAAGCTGATGACAGCTGAGTCCTAGAAGAAATCGTGGAAGCAAGATCTGGAAACTCCTACATATAGAATAAATGCACGGTTGTTTCCTTGTTCATGGAAGCTAATAAAATCCTGCCATCAGATGTTTCCAACAAGATTTTTATCCTGTTTCTCATTCTTTGCAAGTGGTTGCATACCACAGGAGAAACTTTGCTTGCAAAGGCACTTACCAGAGATGGTCTCTCAGGAAAAGGGCTGCTGCTGGTAACAATAGCACTATTTGAATTGCTTATTATTTTAATCTTTGGAATACCACATATAATTAGGCAATGTTTAGCTCTTCTGGTAACTTTTTATGTCTTTGTCTCTGCTGTTCACCATTGTATTCTTCTCCTGTACTCAACTTTACATTGGATATGTCAGGTTTCAGGACAGGCACTACACTTAACAGCAATTAGAAATTTGCAATAAAGTCCTATAACTTTTCTTGTAATGCTGGAAGAATATGCACGCCGCAGGTCTTTGCCCCAGTGTGAAGAGAGGAAAATTTTAATTCCCTGAGAGACCTGATGTTAGAGTACTGTTTGACTACAATAAACACATGCACAAGAAAACTTTGGGTAACCCAGGCTTTGTTTACCACTGAAAATAGGAAGAAATAGCAAGATGGCTAGAAATCAGGCAGTACAGCCCACTTCAAAGCCATGAAATCACACAGATCACAATGCATAAAACAACAGAGAACACATTTCCCCCGATTCAAATTGCTGGAACAGGGACTAAAAAGACCAGAGTATACAGTAAATCATATACAGTAAATGCAGCCCAGACTATGGTTATTAATATATATTAAAGCAAGCGATTCAAAGGCTTCAATGGGCGTTAGCAAAGGGTTTTTGCTTTACACAAACCACTTGTGTGAGGAGACACCACAGGCCTAAGGTCAACATTTATCTACCCCATCGGACTTGCTCGCGTACAGCCATTTTCACCTTGTTTTAGCCCATGGTTCTTTACCACAGTATTTTACAGAGGGAATCGGTCCGGGTGAGCTTAAGGTGACGGGACTGTGCAGAAGAATGGCCATTCGTGTCTCCCTCTCAGGGCACACGGTCATCTCCCTAGGGAGAGATTGAGTAAAGCTGCCCAAAAACCCAGCATCGGTCACTCCGATCTGGAAAGGTCGGGGCTGGCGGGTTTCCAGCCGCCGTTATCATCCCTATTGTTCGCATTTCCGTGGCAAGCAGCGTCACCCGGCCGACGGGAGGGTGGCTCGATGCGGACTGTCCTCACAGCCAGGCCGCGGCCGCCATTTCGCCGTTGGGCCTCTCTCAAGCCTCGCCCTCACCCTCCTCGGCCGTACGGCGGACGGCACTTCGATTCTTCCTCCGCCACCTCAGCTTAACCCCCGCAACTGTCGTCGGGAGCAACGACCTCCTACCCTCCGGACAGGCCCGTGCCCCGCCGAGTGTGTGCGTGCCCCCCCCTTCTTCCCGCACCGCCGCGGCGGGAGGCGGAGTCCAGCCCACCTGACGGCGGCGGGCGTTGCTGCAGTGCGCGGACCTGCCGATCCCCGCCGGAGCTCCGCGGCCACAGCCCGCCGTGAGCAGGGGTGCTAAGGGAGGGGAGGGGAGGGTGCCGGGGGAGAGCCGATGCCGGCGAAGGTCATTGACGG